>PVLD010036061.1:0-11268 GCA_004027595.1 Dinomys branickii | reverse complement strand
GATGAGGGAGGAGAAAAATTGAATGATCAAATGGGCCATCATCTGTGTAACTGAGTAACAAAGGTGAAGGTAACATTATGTAGGACAGCATCCAGAGCTAATTCCCTTCTGTGTTCTCTATAATTCTGTATTTCCTCAATCGTTTTTGTATTAACAGAAGTGAAGATAACTTTATATTATACAGCATCCAGTGCAAATTTCCTACTATCTTCTCTATAATTTGGTATTTCCTTTAATGTTTATGTGTTAACTAATGTGAAGATAACTATGAAATACAACATCCAGTGCTAATTCCCTACTAAAAAAAAAAAAAAGAGAGAGAGGGGCCAGTCTTCAGGAAAACCACCGTGCAGGGAGAGCCAAGCCCAGGGAGCTGAGCACGGCAGCCTGCGTGGCCTCTGGCCACCCTGGGCAGGTATCTCTGATAGCATCCTCAGCCCCAACAGGGTGGTTGATGACGCCCTATCTGTGTGGAAGATGCTTAAGTGCCCTGTGTAAGTCCCATCCACTCTTCTGCTGCTTCACTCCACTGAAGGAAGTGCTGATAAATTTAGGAAGCTGGGGAAGCTGATAATACCTTCCAGCAATACCCCACCCAACCTACCATAGTTTCCGATGTTCTAGGTTCTACTGACCAAAGCACCCACTCAAGTTTAATTAGCTAGATCTATGATACATGCTCCTTAAAGACAGATCTTTGTCTTACTCATGCCACCCACTCCCAGAGCCCACAATCAGGGAAAATGCTCTGCTGATATACTTAACCCAACAGTAATTCAGCAGGCCTTCGGAGGGTGAGTTCACGCTAGCTCAAAAGAGCAGAGAAGGGGAAGGGCTGGCAGTAGAGACCTGACATGCCAAAGCCTGGGGACATGACTTGGCCTGGTGTATTGAGGGCACTGGAACTGCTCAGTGTCATGCAACTGCAGACTTCAAGTGAGAGTGAGGGGATGGAGATGAAGTGGGCAGGGGGGTGGGGGCCACTTCAAGTGCCAGGCAAAGGCTAGAGTGGGGCTCGGTGGTGAGCACTTGCCTGGCATGCTCCAGGCCCTCTGCTACCCCAGCACCACAGGGAAAAAAGAGGGAAGGAAAGGATGAAGGGACAGAAGAAAAAGGGGAAAGACAAAAAATAGCCAGGCAAAAGAGTTAGGTTCACACAACAGGTCGTAAGGAGCCACTGAAAGACTTTAAGCAAGCAAGGGGCAGGGTCAGATTTTTCGGTAGCAGATCCCTTAAGCACCTGTGCAGAGAGACTAGAAGGGAGGAGAGGTCCAGGCTTGCCGCTGGGGGAGTCCGCTCCCTAGCAGGACCGATGGCCTAGAGTGCACTCTCAGGAGCACTGAAGCATGAGAGCAGCCCAATTTCTGGCCTGAATGACTGGTGGCTTCTGCAGCCATCAGCTGAGGCAGGTAGCACAGGGGCCAAGCTGTGGAGAGCAGATTGGAGAGGAAAGTGGGCGCTGAGGTGCAGGACTGCTGAAAATGAGGTGCTCCGGGGCCACACTGGAGCTGTGTGAGATCCATCCCTTGTCAGGTTCATGGGTCTCGAGCTTAGGGAAATCTGGGAGAAAGCAGCAGTTCGGGATTCCTCCAGCACAGAGGCTAACAGGAGCCACAGGAATGGACACTCTGTCCTCTTGGGAGTTCCGTGTACAGAGAAACAGCAAGGGCCAATCACAGAGCCTTGCACCTAGCAGGGAAGTGTCAAAGGGAATTGCTGCAGAGGTGGGAGGCCAGCTGAGAGAACTCAGCTCACGGTGCTCATCAGGAACTGTGTAGGGCATGGGGAACATGGACGAGACGTGCATAGTCCCTCTTCAGTGGTGCAAGTGGGGCAGACAGGCATCTAGAAAGTCCTTGAGTCTGCTGTGACAAGGGTCGCACTAGGGACATGTAGCAAGCACAGCAGTTGCACAGACACTTAACCCAGCCTGGAGGTTTGAGGGAAGTCCCCGGCCCTAGCCCAATTCTCCCCAAACCTGGGCCCAGAAGAGAAGAACTTTCCTGTTCTCCTCCAAACCACACTAATGACTGGGTCACTTCCTGGTGACTCCAGACCCTACAGCCAGGACACACATCCTAGGAAGAGCCTGGTCTGCAGGGAGCATATTCTCCACCCCTCCCTTCAAGGAGCAATGCATGAGACACCGGGAAAACAGCCCCATAACTGGGTAAGCACTTGATCTCCCACTAGATGTGTGTGCTCTGAGGGGAGGTGGGGCAGGGGGCACTCCCTCTTTGGACACATCTTTATTGCCAAGGAAGCCGAGGAGGCGTAAACACAGAAAGTCACCCTTTAGGTCAGTCGTGTACTGCACCTGCTCCCCTCACCCACCTGGGACCCATCTACAGACCCAGTTATAAGTAGAGCTTTGATCTCTCAGAATGAAATTGCTGCTGGGTTATTGCTCTGGCCAGTGCAGCAGTGTGTGAACTCAGCCCCTGGGGATGAGCTCTGTGAGGTGAGTGTGGCAGACACACGATGCCATACGCACGTGCTGAGCACTTCATGCAGCCTCCCGGACCTGGCCCCAAGGTGAAACTGCCCCCGGTGGGTTCTGCTGTACGGGACCCTCTAAGCAGGGATGAGGGCAGAGCTGGGAGCAGAGGCTCAGGAACATCTGCTTGCACCCCTGCCACCCCTTTTCCTACCCAAGGTAGGAGCAGCAGTGACCAGCTCCAGGACCTGGGGTCCCAGGCCTCTTTAGAGCAGACCCCTTTGGAACCAGCAGTGTCTTAGAAGTACGGGTGAAGCAAGGTGGAAATGCCCCGCACTCAGAAAGTGCTCTGCTGCTGCCCCTCCTCCCTGTCATCGCAGGGCTGACCCCAAGTCAAGCCCTGCTGCCAGGGAAGGCCCAGCTGGCCAAGGCTGGGACAGGCAGGAGCCAGCATGGGAGCCGTGTGATCCAGTCCCAGAGCCAGTCTGGCAGGAGCTACACTTTGTCTGCTTCCCAGGCGGTCCCACGCAGGCATCCCTCTCTGTACCCTGTCCCAGTTGTTCCTTTCCAGGGAGCATCAAAAGGCGCAAACTCAGTTTGGCTGGATCATGAGAAATGTTAAGGTCAAGAAAACGGCACGAGATCTCATTTACCCAGCACCCTGGGTGTACCCTCAGTGGCCTGGTGCAGAGGGAAGGGCATGCAGCCAGGGTCAGATAGTAGGCATAGCCTATCTGTGAGACCTTAACTTACTTAACCTCGCTGAGCCTGTTTTTATAAAGCAGTCATAACTGCACCTACCTCTAAAGGCGGTCATGAGGGTGCAGGCATTCAGCAAGCAGAGGTTGAATACCTCCTGTGTGCCCTCACTATCCTGGGACACAGTGACAAGCACTCGCAGCCTCCGCTCTTGAGGAGCTGCTTTCTGTGGATGTACGCGTGAAGCAGCACGCAAAAAATAGGCAGGACACCCGCTCAGCCATGGAAGTGCCCTGTCAGCACTTAACCCTGGGCACCCCATCGCTTTCTTAGATGAGTCGCTGGCCCCCGCTATCAGTGACTGACCAGTGCTGTGGGACAGTGACATCCTTTGGTGCATGTCTCCAGTATAGATGCCTTCTTCTCTGCCCCTTGTAGGAGGAGCTGTGCACTCCAAGGAAACCTCCCTGGGTGGTTAAAGAGAGAACCTGATTTTCTAGACCTCTCCTTTAGGATAGCGGATGGCTCCAAATAAAGATCATCCCCGTTTTGGTTTATTATATGTTACCTGCTGTAATAACAACAACTCTGCCATTAGCACGGCGTGGCTGCTGAGGCCTGCACCAGTTTGGCCACTTCCAGTCCTCACAGTGGCCCTCCCGAAGTACCATCCTCCAAACTTGTGCAGAGACCAGGCCTCCCCTTCATCGTCACCGCTGTTGCCTGTTTCCTAGGTCTCGCTGCTTCTGTAGGACAAGCATGTGTCAGAGCCTCACTGAGTCCCCGTATCCCAACCATGAACCTAGCCCAGAGTGTGTCGGGCAGCGAATCAGACCAGCTTCCAGCTGCCAGGGATATTTGGCTGCTCAGAGATGCCAAGAGCAGAGCATTCTCGCCTGCACGCCTCTCAGTCAGTGGAGCAGCTGCACCCCAGGGCAGGGAACACTGCAGGCAGGCTGGGTTCAGTGCCCAGAGAACCTAAGGGAGGTGGGGGCAGCAGCGTGGCATTCTGGGGACCTTACAGGTCCCTGACCACCCTGTCTGCAATCCTCCTCAGGGCCGGCTGACAGACGGGAAAGGGAAGACCATTGACTGCAAGGATGCCATCTTCATCATGACCTCCAATGTGGCCAGCGACGAGATTGCACAGCATGCCCTGCAGCTGAGGCAGGAAGCTGTGGAGATGAGCCGCAACCGTATCGCGGGAAACCTTGGTAAGGCATGTGGCCGGAGCTGTCTGGGCGAGTGACCCGGCCACTGGCACATCTGGGGGCAGGGATGGGATGAGGGCACTGGCCCCAGTGAAGTCCTGAGAGGCAGCTTTGTCCTGACCACACCACAGGTACCATAGAGATGGAAAGGGACCACCAAAAAAGAATCCTCCATACCCTCGAGGAAGCCCAAAGTCTGCTCGCTGGTAGGAGGGCTCCTAACTGAGGAGGGGACAGAGCTTCCCACGGGAGGCTCAGCAGGCAGCAGAGGTCCCAGCGGACCAGAGCAGTGCACACTCAGTGGCTAGCGGTGCTGAGGGGACAGCAGGTCAGAAATTGCATGGCGATGGCCACAGCCCTTTTCACCCAGGGTGACTCCCTGCATAGGTGAGCAATAGAGGGTTCGTCAGACAGACTGTGGGTTGTGTCTGTCATCTTTCTATTCAGGGTAAGTCCTGCAGCTCCATCTCCTCCAAGACAGAACTAGGTCTCTTTTTTTTTTTTTTTTTTTTGAGATAGGATCTCTCTATGCAGTTGAGGCTGGCCTTGAGCTCACTTTGTAACCCAGGCTGGTCTCAAACTCACAACAATCTTCCTGCTTCAGCCTCCTGAGTGCTGGGATTACAGGTGTGCGCCACCACGCCCAGCTAAAACTAGGTCTTGATGCTGACTCTTCCCCTCCCGGTCAGCCACTACTCCCACCTAAGGAACCCCAGGCTTTGTAGCACACGGCATCTGGAAGGGCCTCAGAGACCACCTAGGTCAGTGAGGATACCAAGCTAAGGCCCCAAGGAGCCTCAGACCAGGTTCACCCCAAAGTGGCAGCACCTGGCTTTCTGTGGGCAGGAATAGAGGGCAGGTGCAGCACCAGGACTAAGTATGGGGAGTAAACAGTTTATGACTCTGTCTCCACAGGTGATGTCCAGATTAGTGACAAGATTACCATCTCTAAGAACTTTAAGGAGAACGTAATCCGCCCCATCCTGAAAGTAAGAGTCTTTCTTGGCACCTCCTGCAGGAGCCTAGCTATGGGGAGCAGGGCCTTAGCCATCCTGAAGGTGTAGAAGCCCCTGTCTTCCTCAGGGGGTCCAGAAACTTCCTGCCCCCTGGTCACTAGCACACCCAACCTGGCCATGCAGGCTCACTTCCGGAGGGATGAGTTTCTGGGACGGATCAATGAGATTGTCTACTTCCTGCCCTTCTGCCACTCGGAGCTCATCCAGCTAGTCAACAAGGAGCTGAACTTCTGGGCCAAGCGAGTAAGAAGGGACTGCCCGTGGGTGGGGGTGGGACATCTGTCTGCTGAGAGTCTGGAACTCTGAGCCGGGCACAGCCCTTCCCCATGGGGTGGGGCCAGCAGCCTGGGGCCACATAGTGTCTCACAGGCCCAGGCCTCAGGCCACTGATAAGAGGCGGCCACATGCAGACAGGCCTCTCTCTGACCCCTATCAGGCCAAGCAGAGACACAACATCACACTGCTGTGGGACCGCGAGGTGGCAGACGTGTTGGTGGACGGCTATAATGTGCACTATGGTGCCCGCTCCATCAAGCACGAGGTGAGCACAGAAGCCTGAGAAGTGCGGCTTTGCCCATCCCCACTCTCGGGCTCCAGGCCTGTCTCCTGACAGTTTGCCTGCTAGGACTGTCCATACCCAGGGAAGATGCCCCCTCAGACCCAAAGATACAAGATGATCAGTTAACACTCCTGTCTGGAGCGTGACCAAGTATGAATCCTACCTACAACGGGGAAGTGGGGGGGGGCCTCAGAAACGGACATCACTGAACCTCCAGCACAGTCCTGTAAGCTGTCTCCTTAGCCCCACTTTGCAGGTGAGAAAACTGAGGTACAGAGAAGGTCTCTGACTCACCCAAGCAGTAAATGAAATAGACTAGCTCCAGGCTGAGGCCACCACCGCATCTTCCACCCCTGCAGGTCGAGCGTCGAGTGGTGAACCAGCTGGCTGCAGCCTATGAGCAGGACCTGCTACCGGGGGGCTGTACTCTGCGCATCACTGTGGAAGACTCAGACAAGCATCTCCTCAAGAGCCCTGAACTCCCCCAGGCCGAGAAGCGTGCACCCAAGCTGCGGCTGGAGATCGTCGATAAGGACAGCAAGACCCACAGACTGGACATCCGGGCACCACTCCACCCCGAGAAGGTGTGCTACACCATCTAGCACCCACCGGCCTGTACGTGTCCTGAGCATCCAATAAAGACCCCTCACTGTGGCACGGCAACTGCCCCATCTTCCCACCGTGCCGCCCTCCTCAGCCCCAGCCTGAAGCACTCCCTGTCCCCTTGGTCTGCTAAGGAGAGGAACTGCCTCTCCATGCCCTTCAAAGCAAGAATCAAAGCCAGGCATGGTGGCACACATCTCTAATCCCAGTACTTGGGAGGCTGAGCCAGGAGGATCGCCGTGAGTTCGAGGCCAGCCTGGGCTACATAGTGAGTCCAAGGCCAGCCTGAACTATCAGCAAGACCCTGTCTCAAAACACCACAAAAAACACAAAAGCAAGGGTCGTGGAAGCCCTCGGTCCCTGTCTTCACTTGGTCCAGATTCCCCACAGTCACTGGAACTTGGCATGTCCCCAAAAGCTCAGAAGTACGGCAGCAAGGAACAGATCTGGACGGAAGAAGACAGGGACCAGATCTGCATCCTGCGCCCACCCTCTTGCAGCTCGGTCCCCAGAATGTCTCCACAGGGAGGGGTGGAAGAGTGCAGAGGCACAGGCACAGATGGTTCTCCAGTTTAGTTCGTAGCTACCTCTTCCCCATGTCCTAAAACTCTAAGAGGAAGGGATGCATAGGCCTTTCCCTGCCCCTGCCCTCTCATGCCCACTGTTCCTCCCTCCGGTGTCCTGCTGTCACGTCAGGATGAGGCTAAGGCAGGGCACCTCTAGGGGCCTGACTGCTTCTTACCCTGCCCTACTCCAGGACTGGACATCAGTCCCAGATGCCAAGCAAACTCGGCTCTGGAGAGGCCTCCTTCAGGAGGCAGTGTTGACATTAGGAAGATATAGGGAAAGAGAATCACGGTGAGGCCCCATACAGGTGGCCACGGAACCTGTCTGGGTCCTGTGTGCAACTCTCATTCCAGCTGAGTGAGTCTGGGAGAAGGCCTGCAGATGAGTCACCAAGCAGAAGATCCAGACACCATGCCCTCATGCAGAGGGCATTCCACAGACCAGCCTTGTTTCAGCCTCCCCTTGGCAGAACACCAGCAAGGCCTGGTGCTTCTTTGGGCACCATCTGCAGTTGCTGCCCCTGGTCAGAACTCCATCCAGCCTCCCCCTGCAAGGGGGGTGTTACCTTTTTCGGAAAGTGGAGGTGGGTGCCCAGGAATCAGAGGACCTTGGGTGCTGGCAGGTCATAACAGCATTGTACAGGCGGCAGAAGCCAGGCGCAGGCCATGGCACGTGTAGCAATCACCATCAGTCCCTCAGCTGCTGTGCTGCTGCTCCCCGCCTCAGTGATGGCCGTTCTGTTGTTGTTTACTTTGTTGGTTTTGAAATAAGTTTAGGTTTACAGAGAGTTGCAAAAATAGTAGAGAGTTCTTATATGCCTTCAACCCTTCTGCTTCTACTATTATCTCATAAAACCATGCTGTGATTGTCAAAACCAGGAAATTTCACATTCCTCTGATGCTGCAGACTAATCTGCAAATATGGGCATTTTGCCAGTTTTCCCCTGATGTCCTTTTCTGGCCCAGGACCTGATCCAGGACATTCCACATTACATGCTGTCATGTTTCCTTCCTCTCCATCAGCTTGTGGCAGTTCCTCCATCCTGGTCTCTCATGAAGTTGACACTTTTGAAGATTCCAGGTCAGTTATTTTGTAGAATTTGAAGAGTGTCCCTCAGTTTGGGTTTCTCCATGCTTTGACATGATTATACTGAGGACCTGCAGTTTTGGCAAGATGACCTTGGAAGTGACCCTGGGCCCTTAGTGCCTCCTCGCAGCTCATGGTGGGAACTCTGGGTCTAAGGCACAAGTGGTAGAGAAACCTAGTGCGTCCCAGGCCTGGAAGAAGCTAGGCAGATGCTGTGTCTGAGCCACAGCCCAAGGCAGAACACTTTTTAAAAGGGTAAAATTTTAATCATCTTTCCAATTTCTTCTTTTGTCTATTCAAACTAAGTCTTGGGTCATTGTTTACTAGAAAATTACCCTTTTCTGTTTTTAAATTTGTTGCCATTAAGTTCTAAAAAATTCACCTCTCCCTTCTCTCTGTATGGCTGTTTAATTTTTTATCCCTAATCTATAGGGTCAGAGAAACTTCTCTAGTAGCATACTGTAGAAATGATCCCTGAAAGTATAAAAGTACAGCCTTTCATAATCTTATATTTCTATTTCCTACCCCTTTTATCAGGCTCAGGGAGCTTTATCTCATATATATTCATATATATATATATATATATATATATATAGTGTTTTGGGTTTTTTTTTTTAATATAGGGTCTCACCATTTAGTTCAGGCTGGTCTTGAACTCACTACCCAGGCTGGCCTTGAATTCATGGCAATCCTCCTGCCTCAGCTTCCTGAGTGCTGGGATTACAGGCCATCACACTCAGCTTATCTGTCATATTTATATTTTCAAATAATTGTTTATCCTTTTGTTTTCTCTCTACTTCAACTTCAGTTTCTATATTTATTGTTTCATTTTCTATTTTAAGGCTTCCTAGTGCTTTTATCCCTAAATTTTTTTTTTTTTTTTTTTGAGACAGGGTCTCAAACTGAATTAAACTGTGTAGTTCAGTCCGCCCTTGAACTCACTGTGTAGCTGAGGCTGGTCTTGAACTCACAGTGATCCTCTTGGGTCAGCCTCCAGAGTATAAGGATTACAGGTACATGCCACCACACCCAGCTTCTCCCCTAAATTTCTAATACAGTCAGTATGTACTTCTGAGATTTTTTTTTTTATGTTTTCAAGTCCAGCCTCTATATTCTAGGAGCCTTAATAGGGTATTTGGGTCTCGTGCTGCTCTGTTTGCTATAACCTGTTAGGGCTGCAACGCTGGTGGGTCCAATACTTGGTCATAAGCACAGGACAAATGAAAACAAGCGTTCTACCCCAGGGCCCGCTCACCCATCCAGACATTCCTGGGGCATCTGTCATGTGCTGACACTGTGCCAGGCTCTGCGAATAGAGAGCTGAACAGCTCTGCATTGCCTCCTTGGAGCTTACATTCTAGGGATGCAGACAAAAAATCATGTGGCATAAGTGAGCTAAGCAATGTCCAGGATGTAGTGAAAGTAGAGATATGGGTCCCAATATGACCTACAAACTGTAGCAAAGAATCTCGAGAAGAAGTGATAGCTAAGTTCCTCAGAACCTGAGGGTCTATCCTGTTCCCTGTCCTGTTCTCAGGAAGGTGGCTAATGGGGGGTGGGGGTGGGGTATGAAAGTTCCCTAGGTTTGAGTTAGACACCTGCTTGCTGTTCTTGACCAAAATTAATTACCCAATAGGAATATTGCACAAAGGATGCTCGTGGAATGTCTTACAGCTTCTAAGACAGTCTGACCACCACACTGAGAGGAGAATGAACAGAGATCACAGGAGAGGAAGAAGCATAAAAACAGTAAAGTTGCCAGAGTAGCAGCCACAAACCCTATGGGTATTGGACTGTAGGCATCAATCTGAACATAGGCTTTTTAATAATACACAGATGCATGGGTAAAATCCGATGTGTGTATGCAGGTGTTAACATGTATGCATTTCCCAGCACTGTCTGCTGAGCCTCGAAGCAATGACACCCAGGAAGAATGAGTGTACCCAGTGTCCAGACCCTGATTTCTAGGTACCAAGGCACTAACTGGCTTATTCAAGAATAAGTGGAACTAGGAGATTCCTGGAGAAGTGGCTGATGTCAAGACTGGGACAGGGAAAATGCGAGTGAGCCCAGGACAGCTTGCAATGCCAGAAGATAAGGCAGCACTCAGAAGGTGACAGGAGCAATGCTGAGGGTAATTTGAAAAGAGTTCCCAGTAGCCACGTGTGGGCCACTGAGCAACAAATTATAACCTATAGAATAAAATAGTATCTGTTACTTCATAGGGATGTAAATTAGTGAAAAATGGGGAAAAGCGTTCTTCCTTACAGTGCCAGTTAATAAAGAGGCAAGTCATCACTAAGCAACGACAACATTAATACTTGTAAGCAAGAACCATTCTCAGATTTTTTATTGATTTCAAGAGGAAAATTCCTTTGGGGGAGGCTGCTGAAGTTGGGCCTCAAGCATGCAAGGCAAGTGAGCTGTTCCCTGAGCCCCTAGATACATAATTTTACAATATAGAAAACTAGATCCCCAGACCATAAAAAATTATTCTTTTGATTAAACTTTATATATATATATATATATATACATATTGCAAATGTTAAGAATAGAGTGTAATGAACTATTACAAAATGAATGCTTTCCTATAGCCATCACTCTATCTCAAAAATAGATGCGTTCCAATTTTTAGCTACATATAAACTAGTCAGACCAAGGAAAAAGATGGAAAGACGCCCATCTGGTTTTAAAAGCTCACCATGCAGTCAACTTGATAGTACTAACAGGAATAACCTAATCATGTCTGACCATAGATGCATAAATCCCAAGTAAAATGAAGCTGGAGCTGGCGCGGCAGTGCATACTGTAATCCCAGCTTACGTGGGAGGTGGAGGCAGGGGGATGGCAAGTTGAAGGACAACTTAACCAGATCCTGTCTCAGAATAAAAACACGAACAACAAACAGACTGAGAGAGAAATTGAGGAAAACATACCTTTTACAATAGCAACCAAGAAATTGAAATACTTAGGAATCAATCTAACAAAGAATGTGAAAGATTTATTCAGTGAGAACTACAGTACTCTGAAAAAGGAGATTGAAGAGGACTTCAATAAATGGAAAAACATACCATGCTCATGGTTAGGAAG
>PVLD010036060.1:0-11268 GCA_004027595.1 Dinomys branickii | reverse complement strand
ATGTTGTTGCTGTTGTTGATGTATGCCTGTTTTCTTTCTTGTCTTTGGATTTTTGGTTCTTGTGTTTTCTTTTTTTTTTTTTCTGTTGTTGAGAGGATCAACAGTCTGACTAAATTTGCATGTCTGTATATGGGTCCATACATCTACAATTCGAAGATATCAATGGATAAAGCAACAACTACTGTTGAGACCATATCACTTTGTCTATAGATTAGTTGTGATTGTACTATTTTCTATGATAATGGGTATCTGTTTGTCAATATGTTTTTGTACTTTTATGTTTCTAAAATAAAAAAAAAATAAATAAAACTAAATATGAAATTAAGAGGTGGAGCTAGTCTTAGGGGGTGTACCCCTGTGTGTGGCTCAGAATGGTGTATCTTACTCCCTCCTCCTCTGATTAAACTGTGATTTCTGCTACCATGCAAGAGCAATTTGTGCTTGGCCATGCCTCTGAGTCATTCCATCCCACCCTAGAACCAGCTACTCAACAAACTGCAGAATAAACCTCTCCTCTTTTGATTTGCAATTTGTTGTTATCAGTGATAAAAGAGTAACTAAAATACTCACTATGTATATACAGAGGAAATTTATTGATTTTTAAGATACAAATATGTTTTAAAAATATGTCCTGCAAACAACAACCATAAGAAAGCTGGAGTCATTATATTAATATTATACAAAATAGACTGATGCAAAATTATTACCAGGGACAGGTAGGAATATTATAAAGTTATAAAATGATTAACTACTGGAAATACATGAAAATGTTAAGATTCAACTAACAAATTTCAAAGCAGTAACCAACAGAAATGAGCAAAAGGATAGAAATTTCATTAATAACACTTGAACTTCAATAATAATCTAAATCAAGTAGACCCAACAGGAATTTATATACTGCAACTAAAAATAGTATATTGAGATTTCTCTTCAAACACACATGAAACCCATTCCTGAGTAGATTGTATGCTAGAACTCACCAAACATCAAAACTTTAAAATATTACACAAAAGAATTCATTGATCGTAGAATGACATAAAAATCAATAATGTAAATATTTTTCAGAAATTCATACATACATTGTGTATGTATATACATAAGACTTTGCTAACTGAATCAAGAAGAAATTAGAGATAAATTAGAGAACATAATTACATTAAGGAAAATGAAAATCCAACATACAAAAATCTTCACAAAAATACTGATACGGTGTTTAGAGAGTTATTCAAATAGTTGACTATGAATATTAAAAGGATGAATGTAAAATCTATCTCTTCAGGTTCACTAGAGGAACATAGTAAACACTGCATATTGTTATATATTAATGTATAAGTATATATTCCTATATAATGATATATATTTATATATATTTACAAATTCACATATGAAGTATTAACAAGGTAGGCTTACAATCACTAACTGTGAATTATGGGTGAAAGAACGCAAAATAGCTGTTTGCAAACTAGAGAGCCAGAGGATCCACTGAAAGTCAATGGGCTCGACCTCACTCGAGTTCAAGGCAAGTCAAACTCAGCAAGCCAAGAAGGTCTGCCGGAAGATTGAGGAATTTATGCTGTAAGCCTGAATGAATTGGAGACGAATGTCCCAAGTCAATGGCAAAGGTTATAGCTCCGCCAAAGAGCAAAAATGGGGAGACTTCCTTCTTCCCTTTTCATCCCATCCACACTGCAAGGCTATTGACTGGTCCCACCACACCTCGAGTGGGTCTTCTTTACTCACTTTATTGACTATATGCCCGTCATCCAAAGACACACTCTGACGTTCACTAACCTGCCAGGCCATTGTCACTCAAGTCAGATGGACAAATCTCAGTTAATATTCACAATCCACTCTTTGTCAACTTCACAACCAGATACATCTCTGAAAGTTATATTTTGTCTCCAAATGCAGTAGCAATTTCATAATTTTTCAACTTCCTGTGTACGAATGGAAAAACAGTAATTCTCTTCACAAGGCAAAGTTTTTCTTCAGGTGATGTTTATATTTTTCCTGACATTCCATAGTTCAAACATTATAATATAGATTTAACAATGCTTAAGAATTGATCTTAAGTCTATCAACATAACGTTAGAAAGGACGAGAGGGAAGGGGGGGGAGCAGAGACCCTGAAGTACTAAATTGTGTTGTGTGCGTGTAGAACTCCCCCCGACAGTGCATGTGTACTGGAACCCTGTACTAATAAAAGAAAGAAGAAGAATAAAAATGGAATAAACAAAAAGAATGATCTGAAATCCGAAACCTAAACTTCTACACTTATATGACCCAAAACAAACAGAATATCTAAACATAATACACAAGTTAATTTGATTACATCCAGAAGAGAGAAACTGTTATTCAATAATGAAAAGACCACACAAATAGACGCTAGAAAAGGAAACCGAGTAAGTAAGCACATATCCCAGAAAAAGACATATATGTGACTAATACATGTATGCCATGATGCTCAACATTGTTAACCAGAGAAACAGAAGTCACGTAATGATTACCATGAGTTTCCCTTACATGTTCATTGGAACGGCTGAAATTAAAAACAGAAACCAAAGTCAGCCACATATTTGCAAGTGTCAGTGAAGTTGTGGAGAGATGGGAATGCTCATGGATTGCTGAACAAACAGAAGTACATTTCCCTTGGACTACAGTCTATAATTTCTCTCAAATGCTTAAAAATAAAGTTACCATATACCCCTTCAGTCCCATTCCCAGATATGTATTTTTGAGTTACAAAATATTTTAATAAATTCTACACAAATAATATTATTTAGAGCAATATTATTCATAAGATACCCAAAGTAAGAACACCATACTTCCTTCACTGGTGAACTGATAAACTATATGTGGTACATCTTTCCATTGGAATAACATTCAAAAATAAAAATAAAGGAAATACTGACACAGGGTACAATGCTATAACATTGATGAATGTTAGAATCATTCCACATGAAAGAATTCAGGCACAAAACTCTGGACATGTCCAAATAGAATAAAGAGATCCATAGCATTAAATAAATCTAGAAAAAGTAGGTTTATGAATGCTCCACCTTGAAAGATCAGAAGCAAATTAGGAGTGATTCCAAATGGGTGCATTTGTTTTTGTTTGATAAAATTATTCTAAATTCATTGTTGTTATGATTGAAAAACTGTGTAAAATCTTGAATGGTAAACTTTTAGTGGTGAATGGTATAGCATTTGAATTTTATATACAGCTAATGAAAAGTTTAAATAGTTACTGTCAAAAAGAAAGAGGAACAGGATCATTTGAAATAAACATGAATGAAATTAGTTATTTGCTATAAAAATGTGTAGCTCTGAACACCAAGGCTTGAAGCACATGGAATGCGAGGCCAATTCATATTCTAATACTATTCTACAAAATTCAGCAACTTTCCTTATTTAGGTTAACAAATGCATACAAATTAGATAAGTGCAATATGCCTTAAACATATGTTCATTTCTGCAGCTCTCATTTCTGTTTGGATTTTAGAAATTTTCATACTGTTTTGAGCTTTAACATTATTTGGATATTCTAAGGGATTTGTAAGTAAATCACTTAATATTTTTAATAAGTGTGTAGTTCAGCAGAAGCTAATTAAACATTTGTGAACATTACTAAAGCCACACAAATTAGTACTGTAAAGGCTTAGAATTTGCATCATAGTGGAATCAGTGGTTAAAACAAAATAAATGAACAGAAATAAAAATAATCAAAATTAAATGCCTAGAAATATATTAACTAAATTAATTTGCTTGAACATTTATCTATATATCTATTAATAAGAGATTGTTATAATGAATTAAAAGATTTATGTATAAGAAAGCTTGTGGAACTAGAAACAACTAGTATTTTTATGGTAAGAATAATCTTCAGGGACAATCTATAAGTATTACCTTTTAAAGTATAAAAATGTTCAAGGCTGAAACTATGTGAATAATATAAGTGTCAGTGAGAAATTGTCAAAATATCAAAATCTCTCTTAATACCTATTCAATGTAAAGGGAAATGACAGAAAGTATTTTTCATCTACAACACATAATTTATTCTTATTTGTGACATTAAAGTATCTTATTGATCTATAAAATTTTATCAAGGGTAATTTTGTCAGTACTAGTCTTTTCTTCATATATTTAACATAGAGTGATTGTCTATTTGTGTCTTCATAAATTCTCTTACTCTTCTTAAAGTTTGGATGGATCACCCATGTTTAATCATCCATATTTAAGGTAAATGAAATATCTCTGAACATTGCTTGAATGTGAAATAGTTAACTGGTGGTCTAGTTGACCTTGATTGTCATCTTGTCTACCTTAAGAAACTCCTACAGAGATAACTGGATTGTGGCCCCTGGTCCTTTCTCTGCCTCTAACTCAGCTTTCCCTCACCAATTCTTTTTACCATTTCTCTCTATTGCAGCCAATAAACCACGGACTAACCGTCTGAAATCAGGAGCCATGACAAACTTCTCCTCCCTTAACTTATATCAGACATTTATTTCCAGGAACTAGAAAGCTTTTTAATACAAATTATTTTATATTATGTAGGACAATTTTATCTGTTTTGTCACAGCAATTTTCCTAGGTTATGTTGATAACTTCACTTTTATTATGATCTTACAGTCTCTGCACTGAATTGTATGAACAGGATTTTTAATCTAATATTTTCTCTATATTTTTATTTTGTTTTCCAGTGAAACCACTTATGATTTCTTTGCAGCGCTTTCACATTTGTTTGTCAATTACAAGTTGAGTTTTCTATTTTGTAAATGAATAAATATGAATTTACCTCATGAGTCAATAAATCAGCTGAAATGTGCTTTTCTGTCTACATAAACTGGAAAACTCTGCACAGAGGGCATTCTTGGGCAAACTCTGCAATGATGAGATTTGTTCCTGGCCATAATGTGCATGTGGAATTTATGTCGTTAGTGAAACATTGCTAGTAGAGATATCTAACTCTGTATTTCATGTAGTTACTTACTCAGAATGCCACATGGCAAATAAAATATAAATGATATTGTTGGGGAAGAGTATTCTTTAAATAAATTATGGCATTTAAAACTTTTGTCTGTCAGATTGGGGCGAAGGGCAGATGCTGGTGTCTGCATGAATTCCTTGCAACCTGTGGGAAGATTTTAGCAAACACATTCATGTAAATCGCTTAAGCACAGTCTTATAATATTCTTGCTCTATATTTAATGGTAATTTCAATATCACTCAAAATGGAAACCAAAGGTTACATGGTAGAGCCCTCATGAGAATTCCAGCATACAACACTGCGATGTGAATTTATATAATTTAATTGAATTGGCTGTCATTGTAATTATGAAATACAATGACAGCATACTATTTTATAAACAAAACTAAATAATTTAAAATATGTTGATATGTTTTGAATGCTTAATATAATTTATATTATGGGTCATCTCATAACACTACATAAGGTAGGAATTATGTTAAGTGTTTTTGAAAAATATGTAACTAATCTTCAAACAAGTTCTTTAAAATGTAGGCAGCAACAGGGACGGGGATATAGCTCAGCAGGCACAAATGCCTGCCTGGTAAGCGCAAGGTCCTGTGTTTCATTTCTGGTATGATGCCCCCCAAAATGTGGGCAACATCTTCTTCATTGTAAAAGTGAGACAAAGGCAGATATTCTAACTAAAAATAGCTTTGTTCTGCATAAAAATTGCTATAAATAATTAAGCACCTTGAAATTTACCTGAGAAATTGCTGATGGATGTGTCTTTCTATACATTTATTTTCTATACCCATGTCTGTCCATATAATTTATCTAGCTATACATCTATTCACCTTTCTTTCTCTCTTTCCATGTTTGTCTACTTATTACAAAAGATCCATTTTCTGGTACTCCAGGTGTGGGTTTGAATGCATGCATAGGCTTAACTTGGAAATGCATGAATCAAAATTTACTTTTAGCAAGATTACCAGCGTTTCTATATGTCAATCAATATTGGAAAATAGGAATAGAGACTACAAACTAATTTGTTAATCTTTTAGGTCAATCCACTTTTTTTTTTTTTTTTTTTTTGCGGTACTGGGGATTGAACTCGGGACCCTGCGCTTGCTAGGCAAGCACTTATTCCACTAAGCTATATCCCCAGCCCCTCCACATTTATTTTTAAAGTATATGCCTAGCAATGAAATTAATGAATAGCAAATAATTAGCATTTATAAATACAAAAGAGACCTTATGAGCTAATGATTCCTCCTTATCACTATTAAGGCAACAACTATTCTGAAATTTTATTGTGGTCTTTCCATATTTTTCTTATAAGTTGAACAAATATATCTTCAATAGAGATATTTTAACATTTCCTGTTTCTAACAGTATATGAGTGGACTTGCACTGTTAATATTCTTTCAGTCTTTTTCATGCATCGTTTTCCTGAAACGCATATATATTCACTGTAGTGCTTTGCACTATTTAATTTCTCTGTGGGATAGAATTCAAAATATATAAAATAAATTCATTTTCTTGCAATTCACATTATTTTTTAAACTTCAAAATAGAACAGTTCACAAAAGACAGAACAATTACTTCTGATGTGTCTGTATCTATACCGTTGCATGATATCTACACGTATATCAGACAGACAGAACATGTATGGTTTAGGAATTGCTGTCCTATAGATGATGCAGTTACAAGGCTACAGAATTCTGAACAATGTTCACTGTTTTACATATGATCTTACTAGTCATAAGCAACTTCACAGAATAGTTCATCTCTCTAAAGTACAATACAAAGAACACTATATTTTATATTGATTATTTTTAATTTCTTGGAAAAACAAAAAATTCTATCGATCATAATATTTGCCTTTTATGACATTTTGTTATCATTTGATTGTACTAAATATTTGGAAGCATCTTCCAGAGAGTTAGAGATAGTAAGCGAGCAGATAAGTATGTGCATGTACATGTATCTATGTGCATATTTAACACTGAGATGTATGTATTAGTGACATTCACTTGTATATTAAAGCATTAAAAAGAATGACATCTATACTTTGAAAAAGTCGGGAAAGAACACTCATGTATTTCTTGCAATCAGATACTTCTGTGTGGGTAAAATTGAATGATATATGAAGTACATATAAGTATTCCTCTATAAGAATTTATTAAGAAGTATTACATAAATCCAAGAATTACATAAAGTGGTATGTATATCCAATGCATAAAACATATCACTTTAATTATATGTTTAATGTGAAATTTGAATTATTTTTATATATCAATTATCTATACCAAAACTTTAAAATCATTACTCATCACTGAAAAATAATAAATATATGCTCTGAAGTTCAAACTTTGTGATCATGAGCAGAATGATAAATTCACAGTATGGCAACTGAGGGAAATTATGAAGTTCAAACGAAGCTGAGAAGAGTAGTGAAATGACTAACTCAAGATTCATTTTCCGTGACCCATAATTGAATTACTTCAAAAACTCAAGTGGAAGTCAATACTTCCAATACACAATGGTGCAAGGAAATAGTTACATTTCAAAAGGACGAAACATAGGGAAAGAAAGAGTGGAATCAAAACAAGCCAAGATAAACCAGGGAAAACATTACATCCTACATTACACCCCTACATCCAGCACCCAGCATGGCTGAGATATGTGCCCCAAGTGTTCAGGCAGCCACACTCCTGTGACTTTGCTTGTTACATCCCACATGACTTGAGCTGAATCAGCTCACTGCCTGTGGCTTTCCTCAGCAAACATTCATGTCCGTGGCTTCTCCAGCTTCCTGATGTCTTTCACAGCCTATGGCTTCATCCTCACAGCCGCACACACTGCTGTCTCAGAAGCTTCTGGCAGAGATGGTGACCCTCTCTGATATTTTTACCTGGCCTCCCACATTTTCTACTGAAATTTGGGTGGAGGTCTTTAAAACTGCATAAATCTTGCATTGTTCATACCTGAAAGAAGAGCATGAGATCTGCAACCAGCTTAAGCAGTAGGCTGTCTTCCTTGGATCACAGCCACACGCTCAGAAGGTCGTGCATGGTGAAATGAAGGAAAGAGAACCAATTCCCTAATGGCCCCTCTCCAGCTGGGGACTCAGGTTCTCTCTTCTCAAAGAAAGGAAGTATACATTTCAGCATGGGGTGGCTGGGGTCTTGCACTCTCTAATACACCCTCAAGGCATCATTTTATTGTCTTTGAACAAAGTATTTGGCTTATTTCAAATGCCAGTTTTTCATCAATGTTTTTGCTCTTTAGTCAAATTTTGTGGATGTTTTCTTCTTTTTTACAAGTTATCATTTCTGTATCCAATTTAAATTACATGTCATATAATGTTTTCAATTTTAAAATAATGAAATTAAATGAATTTTATGATATATTCTAAATAAAATAGTACTGAAATACAATTTCAGTGGTAAAATAAAAGTCCTATGTATGAACACTTTGCACTGCTTAATCTGTCTAGTATTTTGATAATGATAGTTTAGTTTTCAAAATTAAGATTAATTTTTCATTTATGTTTTAGAACAGCAGTGTTCTTCAAATGAGAAAGGAATCATCATCTCTTATTTGTACCACAGCAGCCGTCCCTGGGAACCTATCCTGCTCTCATCATGAGAGTCAGGTTCCTGAGTCCTTAGTCTATTTCTAACACATGGCCAAGTTAGTAGAGAAGTCTTTCCTAACAATCTCAGACACCAGCAAATCTGAGTAAGGAGGCTTTCACAAATCATGGTGACGTGAACGGCAGATCTACATCTAACATTTTATAACTTAGCATGAATCCACTGATGGGTATAGGACCTCATGCTCTGGTCAAATTTCAATAGCCCCATGTTTCAAACCAAGACTTTGCAAGTCATTTTAGATCTAAATCATAACATTCATAGAAATCTTTTACCTTAGATTTTCTCCCAACACTCTTTAGAAAATTAGCCAAAATTCAACAGCAAAAAGACAACACTACTGAAATGTGAGCAAAGGTTATAAATTTTATACAGTTGGCAGAGAAACAGCTAATAAGCGCATGAAAATATGTTGATTATCATTGTTTTGTGATATATGCAAATAATACCTAAAATAATATACCAGTTGATATGTACTAGCATGGCTATAGTTAAAAAGATGTGAGAAAATACTGGAGAGCATGTGGAGAGCCTGGAAATCTTGAGCATTGCTAGTAGGAACGGAACATGAAGCCTTCAGTCTGGAAAGCAGCTTAGCGATATCTAAAATATTCAACATAGAATTAAAATATGATCCAGAAATTCTAGTCTTCAGTGGATTATTAAAACTTTGAAAACAGGAACAAAACCTGATACTTGCATGGAAATGTTCATTGAATTACATAGTCAAAAGGAAGGAACAACCGGAATATTTATGAAAATATGAATGAATAAACAAAATGAGTTTATACATAAAATGAATTATTATTTATCCATCAAAGGAATTAAAATTTTATATATATATATGAAACATTCAAGCCTTTACTCAAAGGGAAGTAATCAAGACTGAAAGAAGACATATTGCAACAATTGTCTCATATATAATATGCAAATTTTAGTGACAGAAAATAGATAATAGATTTGCAAGGGAAGAAGGAACTGAAAAATGATAATCTGATTTTTATTGAACTTCTATTTAAAATGACAAAAATATCCTTGAAAATCTATAGAGTTGAGGGCTGCACAATGTTTAAAAAGTAATTAGTATCATTAATTTAGAATTTAAATTATCAAAGTGATAAATCTCAGTGATATACACTTCATTATATTAAAAACTTTAAGAATACAAAAGTGCATTTTCAGATGAGAAACGTATGCTATGATATTACATAGAATATAGTCTCTGAAAAATTGCACCATATACTGCTGATGTAACTGTTGAAAAGAAACATCTTAATACAGCCATTCTTAACAGGAAATGACTGGGCACTGCATGGAGACATTTGCAGTTGTCATAATTGTGAGATAGAAGCACAGGAGAATGGCTACTAAAATCTAGTGCTCAAGGTCTACTATGTTATCAAGGGTCTCACAATGCACAACAGAACCCCCACAACAAACAAATATAATGTTCAAAGCACTACAACTGTCTAGTAAGGACACTAACATGTACTTAAGACCCACACAGATCCCTCAACCTCATTTTGAAACTGCTGCTCAAAGTTAAATTTCAACATATTTTAGAAGTTTAATGATTTAGAGTCCAAAAATTTAAAGTATCTTTCATTAATCAAAAACGTAAATTGTCCAAAGCAGTATTCAAATAACAGAAAAAGGAAATTAAGGGGAGATTTAGCAGTTACCATAATACTATATGAGTATTTACTTCCTAATTAGTACAGTTGTAGGAGAAGATCTGAAATTAAATCTGAAATTTAAATTGTGTGAACATGTCAAACAGAGCACAAAGGGATAAAAGGATAAAATTTTGCTTTAGCATATCCAACAGATAATTAACCCCAAGCTTTTGACTCTTGCCACTCCCTGATCCCGCCTTAGGCAGGATTAGAGATGGTCCCTTCAATTTCCCTACAAAGGAAAATATCATTTTCTTATATATTTATTTGCCATTTGTATTTCTTTATCTGAGAAGTGTGTATTCATCTCAGTTGCCCATTTCTGCATTGGGTCTTTGAATTTGGACAGGTACATGTTTTTTAATTCTTTGTATGTTCTAGATAGAAGACCTTTGTCTGAGGGACAGCCAGCTAGGATTTTTTCCCAATTTGTGGGTTTTCTTTTTACTTTGCTGGTGATTTCTTTATATGTACAAAAACTTTTCAGTAGAATGAGGTCCCAATTATTGATTCTTTGAAGTGTTTCCCTTGCAGTTTCATTTTTGTTCATGAACTCTCTGCCTACTCCTATGTCTTCAAGATTTTTACCTACTTTCTCTTCCAATAGATTTAGAGTTTCTATTTTAATATTGAGGTCTGTGATCCATTTTGACCTGAGTTTCGTGCATGGTGATAGACTGGGGTCTATTTTCAGTTTTCAGCAAGAGGCAAGCCAGTTTTTCCAGCACCATTTATTGAACACGCCTTCTTTTTTCCAGTGGATTTGGTTGACCCCTTTGTCAAATATTAGGTAGCTGAGTGGGTTTTTCGTTATGGTTGCATCTTCCAGTCTGTTCCATTGATCCTCAGGTCTGTTATTTAGCCAGTACCAGGTTGATTTTATTACAGTAGCTTTGTAGTATAATTTCAGGTCAGGGATTGTGATTCCACCTGACTTGTCCTTATTGCCCAGGATTGCTTT
>PVLD010036059.1:0-11268 GCA_004027595.1 Dinomys branickii | reverse complement strand
ATTGTCTGACTAAATTTGCATGTCTGTATATGGGTTCATATATTTACACTTCGAAGATATCAATGGATAAAGCAATAACCACTGTTGAGACCATATCACCTTGTCTATAGATTAGTTGTGATTGTACTATTTTTTATGCTAATTGGTGTCTGTTTGTCAATATGTTTTTGTACTTTTATTTTTTTTAAATAAAAAAAAATACTATTAGAGAAATAAGGGAAACCATACCTTTTACAATAGCATTCAAAGATTCAAAGATATTTAGGAATTTGTGTAACAAAAGAAGTAAAACATCTATGCAGTAAAAATTAGGGTACTCTGAAAAAAGAGATTGAAGAGGATTTCGAAACGGGAAAGATATTCCTGGCTCATGGATAGGAAGAACCCAACATTGTGAAAATGGCCATACTCTCAAAATTGTTACACAAATTCAATACAATTTTGATGAAAATACCATTGGTGTACCTCACAGACATAGAGAAAATATTCCTAAAATTCATCTAGAACCAGAAGAGACATAGAATAGCAAAAGCAATCCAGGAAACAAATACAAAATAAGTATCACAATCCCTGATTTGAAATTATACTGATAGGCTACTGTGATAAAAATCCACATGGTATTGCCAAAAGAACGCCTGAAGATCCATGGAACATATGAGAAGGTGCAGACACAACCACAAAGACACTCCATCACATTATCTTTGACAAAGGGGCCAAACATGTTCACTGGAAGAGAGATAGCCTCTTTAATAAATGGTGCTGGGAAAACTGGCTTTCCACACGCTGAAGACTAAACCTAGATCCAAACCTTTCACCACATATCAAAATAAAGTAAAATGGCTTAAATGTCTAAATATTAAAACAGAAACTCTAGATCTGTTGTAAGAGAAAGGAAGTGGAATTCTTGAAGACATAGGGGTAGGTAGTTTATGAACAAAAACAGAACTGCATGACAAATAATTCAAAGAATCAAAAAAGTAGGACCTCATCTTATTGAAAAGTTTTTGCACATCCAAAGAAATCATCAACAGATTGAAAAGAAAACCCACGAATTGGAAAAAAGTTTCAGTCAATTGTCCCTCAGACAAAGGACTTCTCTCTAGAACATATAAAGAATTTTTTAAAAATCAGGCCCCCAAAATTCAAAGACCCAATAGAAAAATGGGCATCTGAGATGAATACACACTTCTCACATGAAGAAATACAAATGGTAAAAAAAAATACATGGAAAAAGGAAATGCAAATTAAAGCAACACTGAGATTCCATCTCGCCTCAGAAAGAATGGTTGTCATCAAGAAGTCAACCCATAACAAATGCTGTGGTAGAAAAAGAACTCTTCCCCACTATTGCTGGGCATGTACAGTAGTTCAACCACTGTGGAAATCAGTCTGGAGGCTCCTCAGTAAGCTAGGATTAGAGGTACCATTCAGCTATTCCCCTCCTGGTTATTTTTTCAGAAGAACTGAAAACATCATACCACAGCAATATATGTGCACCCCTGTTTATAGCAACACAATTTGTGTTAGCTAAATCTTGGAAACAACCCAAATGTCCATCAACTGAAGGATGGATTTTTTAAAATGGGGTATTTTTGTACAATGAAGTATTACTCAGCTATAAAGAAAGATAAAGTAGAGGCTTTTGTAGATATATGGATGCAACAAGAGATCATACTCATA
Organism: Dinomys branickii; assembly: GCA_004027595.1. Classification (NCBI taxonomy): domain Eukaryota; kingdom Metazoa; phylum Chordata; class Mammalia; order Rodentia; family Dinomyidae; genus Dinomys; species Dinomys branickii. The sequence continues at coordinate 9,588 of PVLD010036059.1, read as the reverse complement.
AGTGAAATAAATCAGATTCCCATGTGTAAACATCAACTTTCCTCCATACTATAAGAACCTGAAAGAGTAAATCAAATCTGAAGGGTACAATAGATATTGTGAAAGGGGAAAGAAACTACTCAAATAGGAATGAGCAACTAGAATGAAAGAAGGAAGAGGAAAAGGAAAGAAGAGCAAAGAATAGTATATGGATACACAGGATAGCTAGGATAATTGAACTAATAATATCAGTTTATTAAATGTAATTGTGAATGTATAATTGTTTAATCAATCTTTCATGCCTTTGAAGATGACATTAGGTAATATAACAACCGTTTTAAATATCCTATCACCATGTTTTGAAATTCTGTAACATATTTATTGTTCTCCATGTTGGTTCATTTATGTATTGGTTTATGTGATTCGGGGTTCTTTATTTATTTCCTCTTTAAAATGAAAATAATATTTTTGTGTACATATGAGATAACTGGGAAATGTGTATTGTTGATGTCTGTGGTTTATTGAAAGAAACAGTCAATGCTTAAATTTTTCTTTTGCTTTGACCGGTTTTGCATGCTTGAATCTGATAATCAGAATGACTGATCTGAAAACAATAATATACAATATAAGAACCATTGTTGAACTCCTACAATCTTGTATGGGGAAGTTCTGCATCATTTCCAATGTTGTTTTTCAATTACTTGTTACTGTCTTTGATTGATCAATCTCACATTTTCTGTCTGGTGGACTGACCAACTTCGTTGAAGATAACAGTATAATGTAGCAACCATTGTTAGTTCCTATCATTTTTAAAGAAAATTATTCATCATTTTTATTGTTTTTGTGTTGTTTGATTTTGTCTTCATTGTTATTTTGTTAGTTTTTTTAACTTTTAAAATAAAGAAGTTAAGGTTGTTTTTATTTAGAAATTTAACACACTTTTCCACAGAAAAATTGAATGTGAGCCAGCTGTTTCCATGGGCAGGTCGTGGTTTCTCACTCCCAGAAAAGAAATCTGAAATGAGAAAATTTACAAGACACTGAAACTTAGGAGTGTGCATATGTATCTGACCCATCTGCACCTTTCCCCTTCCAGAATGAGGGAGCAAAATAGAGTCACCTTTATTATGGATTATAAACTATTTTCCTGTTGGGGAGAGGAAGGTCTTTAATTTAGAATGTACATGAGTGACTCACTCTAGGGGATGTAAGTCTACAATTTCTTGAAGTAATGCATTATTTGTTTAATTTAATTGCTTATTGGTATAATTTAGGTATGTGCAATGATCACATTCATCATACTGAATTTGTACCTGTACATGCTACACCTTCACTTTTTCCACCTCCTAGCCCCGTCCTCTCCCTTCAACCCCTCTTCCTTTCCTTATTTACAAAGTTTTGTTCCATTTTATTTTCCTTTTCTTAATTTTCCTTATTTCTAATTTAGAAAGAACATCTATTACTCAACCATTCTTTACCTAAGTTTGTACGCTTTTTATTTAAAAAACGTGGACAATGCAGAAATGTGTAAACATTTGTGAAGAGAGCTGTTTCTTAACTGGCACAACATGACAGTGTTTAATGTGCTATTGTATTTAAGGAATACAGTATACTTTAATACTGACAGAAATTACCCAGGAAGTTCTTAATCTGTTTTGAAATAATATTTCAAAAACAGCATTTCCAATAAGGTTATAGCATTTTATTTTCCCTAAAAAATGAGTCGATTGCATTCAATAATACACAGTAAATACCACTGGCCCAAATAGTGTCTTTACTTTAACACACATATATTGGTTTTAAGTTTAACTCTTGATATGGTTAAAACAATTTTTATCCTATAAGAAATTTGAATAAAAATGTGGTACCGTTTCAGTAAATGTAAATTCTGGAAAGTAGTAAAACCTCTGATTAGGACTTTATTAATATTTCAAAATGATAAAAGTTACATTAATGTGTATGTTTATGGCAACTATAGGTACAAACTGATAGTTTTAACTCCTTGATGTTTTCTTTGATTCAGAGTTTTTACAAGGTGAGAATTAGAAGTTCACTGTACTATCAAAGCATTTCCTTGACTGAAATCAAATGTTAAGAAGGAAGTGATGCTCAGAGTGGAAGACGAGGAGCTACAGTGCTGAAAACTGGTAAACATGAAGGAAATCTTGAGGTAGGCCATGATAAGAGATAAGGTTAGAAAACAGGAGCCATATCTCTTGGCAAGATGGTAAAGAGCAAAAGCTTAGTCTTCACACTTCCTAGAACTTTTAATCTATTCTCTATTTTTTCTTCCTTAAGCCATGTAATATTTCTATTTCTTGATATACTGGCAGGCAGCAATGCTTCTGTTGAAAGATACAAGTCTTGACATATTCCCTCTCTGTGTGGCTTCGATGGAGGAACAATCACATCTTTACCATGTATGTATGAGAATAAAATTGGAAAGTAAATGTGGACCTGATATGCTGAAAAAGCACAACTGCTGTGACATATTCATTAAGTGCCCCATTTCATCTCACAGTAAAAATCTTAAGTTTGTTCACTAAGGTTCTACTCTTTCACTATCCTTGCAGAGATCTTGAATAGGCCCCAGGTTTTTGCTGTTTATTTTAATCAGTGATTTTGGACACTAAGTGTAAAATAAAGCCATATGGGAAGTTGTCTAAAATAATGATGTCCAATGCTATAGACAGAGTGATTACAGCAGAATTTTGGGGTAGTAGCCTGTGTGTACATGTGTTTTTAAACCTCCTAAAGTGATACATATGTGTTGTTAAAATTGAGAACCATCTTCTTTACATAATAAGTCATCTCACTATGATTTTTATTGACAGTATTGAGTAGAAAGCCCAGTCTGAAGCAGTAATCAATATTCTAATTAAAAATTGATTTAAAGTGAAATTTCTCTTCTTGGTGTGTCAGCTCTGTGAGTAACCTAAGTCAGGAAGGTGACACAGCTGGCTCATTCCTCAGTACTCACATTCTCCTGACGTTCAGGACTAAAGGACAGGTGATGTTCAGCCAGACTCCTTGTTCTGAATTTATCTGGTATTCTTACATATTTCCCATGGAATACTCGGGTGTTCTCTGCCCTGCCAAGCCCCAGAGCACACATTCTCAGTTTAGCCATTTATGCCCCTCCTAGTTCATCACCCAGAGTCAGTTTGCCTCTTGACTAAATTTCTAGACAGCTATCTAATATCAGTCATACTTTGTATGCCTACAGCAAGGGACACAAGTCAGGCTGCAACTCCTCATACAGGCTCGACTTGAGATTCAGGCAAACACTTGCTTTCCAACTTGGAAATATCGATTGCTGGAAACCACACCATATCAACTCCAAAAATGTGATTCATAAATTATCCTCCTCATTGTTACTTTTGCAATATTTTATAGCCTCAAGGTTAATGAAGTGGTAGCATTTGTGGAGTTGGGAAGAGGATCTAAAGAAGGTGAGAGAAGCCAGCAGAGGATGAAGTGCAGAAAACAATCATCAAGATGCTATATGTATACGAATCCATTCCCCAAGGTGAGTGTAATTATTATGTATTACACGCACATAAAAATATTAAAAAGAGAAACAAAACAAAAAGTCGTTCAGTGAATTATTGAGCGATACTCCATTTCCTCCTTGCACCAGTTAAAGTTAATTATCAACTTAACTAGAATAAGGATTCACAGAAGGTAATTTTGTTATGAGGGTACTGACTTCATTGACGTGTTAACTTACTGATGAGTTCCCCAGCCTAATGTCCTGTTAGGAGGTGGGAACTGATTGTAAGAAGTGGATCATGGGGTCATGACCTTGAGGACTATATCTGATTCCTGGCTCGTTATGTGGCTCTTCCCATACTGTTTCCTGAATTCTATGTTTAGTAACTTTCTTCCAACATGTCCTCCTGACTGAGAACCAGTATAGCATGGACTTAATCCTCCAGAACCATGAACCAATATAAACTTTCAAAAATTGAACATGTCAGGTATTTTGTTCTAGCAATGGGAGAATTGACTAAAACATTATTATGGTATGTGTGATGTTATACTATAGAAATGAATATACAGGTTTCTAGAAATTGAGAACAAAAATTGGTTATAATAAGTGTAGCATCATTAAATTTCAAGTAGTATTTTACTAACAGTTTACCTAATTGCTATTATCACATAACACTGTCATAAGAGATATTAAATATATTTCAGTCATAAATAAGGCAAAAATAAGTTGGTGCTATCCTGGGAATTATTTGAGAGTGAATACCATAGCATATTCATTGGAACCTTCTACAATTCAACACAGGATCAAAAACTTAATATTCTGGTACACAGGGCACAGTTTCCAGAGACTTTGAAGCTTTCATTTTCTTTTGGAGTATTTTCCCTGGATTGGGAAAAAAAAAAGTTATTTACCCAGTAAACCATCAAGCGTTTCTATGACCATGACCTAATATCTTGCCAAAATAGCAGTGAACCACAATTTTCATAATAATCTTAATTCTTTAATACATTTAACATCTGTTCTAGGATGTGAAGGTAAATGAAGAGGAAATATCTACATAAGTTTTGCAGTGAAAAAAAGGAAAATTAGCAGATGTACAATATTCCTCTGAAGCATGGATAGAGAGAGTCTTTCAGGATTTACATAAATCTGCCTAACCAGCTGCCTCCTATTCCTTACTGGCTGATCCAAAATTAGATTCAGAGTATGTGAAGAAACGCAAAGGAAATAAGGGTCTGTTACTGTGCACATCTGACATGAAAGAAATATTCCACGTTAATCTCTGCTGGAGGTATCTCAGAAACAATTCGCTTAGGTAATTCCCTTTTGTCCTTTTACAGCCTTTTTTTTTTTCTCAAATAAAAACATTTATTGAATTCTTTTCCAACTTACACTTAAAGAAGACAAAAGACATGTTAGCTGGTGCACAAGTGAGAAAGGGTGAGATTAGTGTACCTTTGATACACATTCGTGGATGTGGCCAGTGCCCTGGTGAAAATTCACGTGGGTGGGGCGGACAACAGAGCCATAAAAGTAATACAAAATAATACGCACAGCCATAAATGAGACTGAAATGTAATGACCACATTCTAGTCATCATGCAGTCATTTTTACTCATCTTTCCAGGCAGTTGGCTTATACCCTTTGTTTATAAAGCCTAGCTAGCTCAAGGGGGAAAGCCCTAATGTCTAAGAGCTGTTTGCAAATGCACAGATCGTGGGTATATTTATGCACATTATTTAAAAAGAACCTTACTATACCTTTCTGCATTACAAGAAAAGTTAAGTGGGTGAATAAATCATGTAAATATTTTTCTACCAGTTTATTTAAATACTTCCCTGAACAAGAGTTCTTCACCAGCTGCTCAGAACTTATTATCATTTGCCTTGAAAGCATGGATATATTATTTATGATAACAAGCACACTGATTTAACAGGCATATGTCACCATACCCTTTATATATTGATATTATCACTTTATAATTTTCTGTTGTCGATGTTGCAAGAGTTTGTCATTTAACTTGTTGGTTTTCTTTTCTGCCAAAAGAACAATGAGACAATATGAATGGTTATTCAATTTATTGTTTGAAGTAATGTGGATATTTTATTGACTATTTGATTACATTCTGCTAATAAGTAAATTCAGATGCATTTTGTTCACTTTCTTTGTTGAAGAAGAGACAAAACCAGAAGCAAAGTATTCTGTCAAGTTTGCATTAGCATCAATCATTTTAATGATGGAGTCACTGTGTTACTTTTACCTGCATGCTATTTTGCACTTTCAAAATCAAGCAATAACATACACCACTGAAGTGATGTCAATGTGTGGAGTAGTGCAGGTTTAACATGAACACCTACCTTTCCCTGTTTGGACAAGACTCAGCAGTGTCCAGGCAGGAAGTATATACATCAGTATAGAACTTTTAGTCTTTTCACTTAACAAAGATATTTGTTTACCTAAAGGTAGCACATTTTCTTCTACTAAATTTAGCAGTTAAGAGGAAATGCAATGTTGCTCAGTCTCTTCAGTCATCTTCAAAAAAGCAGGATGTGCTGCTCAGTGTATTACTGTCTCATTGCTTAACAGACATAAATTTAGTGACGTGGAGCTATTTAAATATCTATGAAATAGTCACTGCAGAATTAATTGATATATTGGTAGTTTGTTTGAAAATCTGATTCTGTTACTTATCATTTGGATAAACCAAATTAAACAGAATCACATGAATATTAGTCAAAACTTTGTTATCTCTGAACTGAAAATGCAGTCCTTTACTTTTTTATATTTGAGTAAGTTTATTTTAGATATATGTAATGATTATATTCATCATAGAGAATTTGTACTCAGGAAGGATACATTTTGATTCTTCTTTCTTTCCAATTTCCTTTCCCCCCTTCAAACCACCAGAAGGGGATCTTGTTTGAGCTCAATAATATGATTGTGAATGTGAGAACAAAAATATATTCAAAGGTGCTACAACTAATAAGGTTGCCAAAAAAGTCAATATAAAACCTAAGCTATTATTACATGGTAGCAATAAATAGAAATTACAATGAAGTTTTAAGAAAGAACTATATCGGTGTTTCCTTCATCTTTTATCAAGAGAAAAGAATTAAAATGTGTTATGTACATGTACAAAAGCTCCATGATAAACACAATCATTATGTGCTGGAAAACTTCACTAATCAAATGATAAGGAAAACTTGTAAGAACTAGTGTAAATCTAGCAATGGAGAATGTGGATGTGGGTCATTGGGACACAATGGGGAGCCTAGAATCAGACTGACAAATAAAGCCTGACACCCCCAAATAGATGTAAAAGAAAGACCCGTGACCGTGTAAAACACACATAACCATTACTAACTAGGGGAAAGAAAAGTTAAAATCACAATCTGAATTTGGATTCAAATGAACCAATAAAAAAGATAATGTCAAATGTTCAAAACAATTTAGAATAACTGGCATTTTATCAGTTGCTGGTCAGAATATAAAATTGTTTTACTAATTTTGGAAATCTCAGTTGTTTCTTGAAGAAAATGAAATGTGTACTAATATTGCCATAAAAATTTTAATGATACACAGATACAATTAAAAATATATGCTCAGTGACTCAGTCATGAATGTTATTCATCATCATAAAACCTGGAAACAGCTCAACTTCTTTTTAGCACATGAATGGGTGAACAAAATTGTGATATAGTTATATAGTGGGAATGTATCTTACAACAAAAGAAATAAGATTGGTTCATGATTTAAAAAACAATCTGAGGGCTGGGGATATAGCTCAGTGGAATAAGCGCTTGCCTAGCAAGCGCAGGGTCCTGAGTTCGATCCCCAGTACCGCAAAAAAAAAAAAAAAAACAATCTGAAATTGCAAAACACTATTGTACTATTATCAAAAAGGCGATAATGGAAAATTATTTGTAATATGAGTTTGTGCTATAGGAGATTTAAAGCTACACATAAGGCCCCCCCAAATAGAGCCATGATTTATTTAATATCAGATAATCTGAATCCACGATCCATTATTGGAAGCTTAGAAAATCACAATGTATTAAGGAGTAAAAATGATTATTATTAGTCTGTGCTAGAAACTGGAACATCAGCTCATCATGCAAATAAGTTAACTAGAGAAGAATTGCATGCATAAGTAAAATACGGTTAATCACAGAACACCAACACAAGTTCAATATTTACAACAACATACAGAGATATAGTGTATACATATATATATTCAATAATTTTTCAAGTAAGAACTTTTCATTGATCTTTTGGATTACTGTTTTTCTTTCCCTCTTCTAAATGCATTTATAGCTCCAATTTGGGTACTGTTTTGGATGCTCAGAAAGTCATTGTTTGGTTTTGTGTCTTTTTCTTGTTTCCAAAAGGAGCTACCTGAAGTTGGTACTTCTTGTGGAGAAACAAGAGCCTTCTTTCAGGCTGCATAACTATTCAGACTTTTTCTTTTCTCCTGGGAATTGAATTCAGGACCTTGTGCTTGCCAGGTAGGTGATGTGCCACTGAGCTATCTCCCCAGCCCATGATTTTTAAATGTGAATTTGTCACTTTTGTTTCTTACTAGCTAATGGATAAACAAAGTTGTAATATAATTATACAGTGGGAATGTACCTTACAATAAAAGAAAGGTAATGAACAGTGTGGAATATATTTATACTCAATGGATAGTGTTTTCAGTGAACATTACAAGGGTTTCCTGACTCAATTCTTTCCAAGCTAAACCAGGTCAAGGAGAAGTTTAACTGTCACAGTGGGCTCTCCACTTCCATTCTTGGAAAAAAACTCTCAGTCTTTGCATTTCATGTGCATGTTTTAGCTTTCTGAGGACTTAAAGTACTGGGGCTCTGTGTGTACTCTAGGCCTCTCTTTTGAGTTGTTAGTGTAAGTGCCTTCAATTTTTTAAATGTTGTTTTGAAAAAATCTATTCACTGGAAAAATATGTATAAGGTCATTCATCTAGTCTTTAAGACAACTTGCATAGCCATAGTAACATACAAAAATAAGAATAAATTAGTATTATTATAATCCATAAAGCTTATTCAGTTTTAATCAGTTCTACATGAACCCATTGTGCAAGTGTATTATAAGTGTACATTTGCATAGCTTCATCATATTTAAAACTTATAATTTTGGCAACTTCAGAAGTTTTGCATGGTACTCTCCCATAGCTACATCCCACTGAACCCTTATCCTATGGCAATAATTATTTCACAGTTCCTATAATTATATTTGTTCACAAATGTTATGTAATTTGAGTAATAAATATAATTAGGATTAGCTATTTTATTCAGTCTAATTCCTTTGAGTTTCTTCAAAATGGTTGCTTGAATATTTTGTCCTTTTTATTGATAAGTAGTATTCTGTAGTACAGATACACCACAGTTTGTTTCACTCTAGCCATGGAAGATTTTGGAAGTCTATCACCTTTTGCCTATTATGAACAAGCACATTTAGGTAGTATCCCTTGTTGGACTAGTCAGAACAAATTTACTATGCATCTTAAGGTACAAATATCTATGTGAATATAAATGTTTATTTCTCTGGGATAAATGCACAAGAGCCCAATTGCTGGTCAGTTTGGTTAAGGTCCTTTCTAGTTTTAAGAGAAGCTTCCGAACTAATTTCAAAGTCCATTTTTAAGTCTGATGATAGCATCATTGTGGTCATTTTGTAAAGGTGGCAAAGGTTCGTGGCCGGAATTTTGTTTAAATGTTCTGTTCACCCGAAAAGAGTATGTACATGTTTACTATTTACATGACGTCGCTGAGACGGCAGGGTTTGTCTTTGTAAGAGATCTGAAATGGTCTGAGGAAATTAAGGACAGAAGACTGGCTTAGGACTCTTTGGTTGTGGTTAGAAGTTGAGGATGTGGGGGCTGGGGATATAGCTCAGTGGAATAAGCGCTTGCCTAGCAAGCGCAGGGTCCTGAGTTCGATCCCCAGTACCACCAAAAAACAAACAAACAAACAAAAAAAATGAACGTTCTCTTGTATGTGCAGTGGTTTGTGTGGTTTCAACCTACCAAATATTCATAAGTTTGTTTAAAATTTTCCTTATCCAAAGGAGTATCCTAGATATAGATACCTTATCTGAAATTG
>PVLD010036058.1:0-11269 GCA_004027595.1 Dinomys branickii | reverse complement strand
CCCCCCCCCAGCCTGGGACTCTGTACAGGGATTGAAGCTCACAACCTCTGCACCTGAGCTCTGGGTGATTTCCCTCTTGCAGGTCTGGAGCCACATTCGTGACTCATTGGCCTCCGCTTTCTGAAAGTTGGTCTCTCCTGTCCCCACCCCCGCTACCCCCAAGCTCACTCATCTTGGGGCCTGCCAGGTGGCTTTGCTGGTTTTTCCCTGGCCGCCACATCAGCCTTCTCGCATGGCACCGAGGCTCGGTGATGCGACCTCCATCCCTGTCCACACCACCCCACTGGGCTGTCTCCTCCCTGCCTCTGTGGTGGCTCTGGGCTCTGTACTGTCTTCAGGGACCACTCTGCTTCTGGAAGAGGGTGACTCCTGGGTCAGAGAGGTCAGCAGCGAGAGGTGGGAGCAGCTCAGGAACCAGGGAACGCCTGCTACCTCTTAACTGCTGTCTTCACTCCCGTGTCCAGGTTGTCACTGCTAGGCAAGGATCTGTGGGCTGCGGGAAGAGGAGGCAGAACCTGGGCTGGACTGGGGCTGGTTCGTGGCGGGGTAGTCTCAACACACAAGCAGCTGTCATAAGGGGCACCCGGTACAGCACCCAGCGGTGTGCCTTGGCCCCTGTTCTGTTTGCCTCCCAACAGCTCAGTCCAGGGCCTGGTGGGCAGAGTGACACTGTCTCTGCATCCTAGCCCCAGGCGACCTGTCTCTGCCTGCCACCCCGAGAAGTGGGAGTCTAAAGAAGACTGAGGCCACCCAGGACGGAGAGTGAGACCCCTAAGCCAGGTGGGACTCAGCTCCACCAGCCAGACCCTGGTACCCACAGGGCTGTGAGGTCGGGAGTCACTGGCAGGTGGGTAAAGGAGGCTGTGGGTGCGCCAGCCTGACAAGGCGAAAGACTAGAAGTGGGTGAAATTTTACTGTGGGTGGTTGTGGGGGATTGAAAGAAAGTCTTCTTAATTTTTTTTTTTTTTTTTGTACTGGGAATCAAACTCGCAACCTCACACTTGCTGGGCACGTACTGTGCCACTGAGCTACATCCCCAGTGCACCTTCCATTATTTTGTCAAGAGTGCTAAAAGCTGGGCTGTGCCTGTCTTGCGAATCTAGCACAATTTGCTTTGCTGGAAGCAGCCATCAAGAAGGGAAATCTGGGTGTGAAACCTGTTCCTTATCTCAAGGTGTGACTTTCAACCGCAGCCACGGTGTTGATTTTTTTTCTTGCAAGTTTATCAGAACCCTGCCTATTAGAGATAGTGATGCTGGCTTGTGAGCCCCTTCCCCAGCTCTTTGTTTATTTACTTTGTTCTACTGTGTGCTACAAGAAGTTGAAATTTTACGGAATCAAAGGTGTTCATCTTTTCTAACTTGTGAGTTCCTGTGTTGCTTGCTACTAGGGGGAAGCAAAGCTACTGATTCTTGTATGTTCCAGAAGCATTGTTTGTTTTTTCTTTTTTCTTTCTTTTTCTTCCTAGAGAAACTCGTGGGAACACAAGCTTGCAAGGTTTTGCCACCTTTTTCCTTGTTGTCCTCCCTGGATTTACTGAAGGGCCCCTCTGAGATGACACAAATTCCCAGGATATCGGTAGACATTTGTGTGTGGTGCCAGTGACCTTCTGCGGTTTAGTTTTCATAGTTCACCATTTGGGGGGTGAGGTGGGACATTCTTTGATGCTTTTTGGTAACAGACTTCAAAAGGAATAGATCCACAGCTTCAACTTAGAATTTTTATTGGAAATAATTTTAAGCAGTTAATCAAACAATTTTCTAATATCTACTAAAGTAATAACTTGGGGGATGTTTTTGGTGCCCTTTTTTAAAAAGTGAGTATTTACCTTTGTAGTTTTTCTGTGTTCACTGTGTAGCAGAAAATGCCACCGCCCCCCACCCCCACCCCCAGGCCAGTATACTTCAGTTTGTTAGTTGCGCAGGAAATCGCTCCTGTTCCAGATCTGGTTGCTTCTGTCTCTTAGAAACGGCTGGTCACTGCGATGCACGTTGTATGAACCAATCCCCAATTGACAAGCCGCGCTGCCTCTGTACTTCCTGCTTGCTTAGCCCATATAAGCCCTAGGCCACCAGAGATCGGGGCCTGATGTTTCAGGAGTGATCCCGATCCGTGCCCGTCGCTGTGAATAAGTCGGCCTCCAAATCCTGAGTGTCGTTTCGGTGTTTCTGCCTGCCATTGCAGTTGGTCTAGTTCTCTTTTCTACTACTTCTTGGGTTAATTTTCTTCATTTAAATTTTTCTATGAACGCTCCCATTTCTTTCAGGTTTCAGAATGTGTTGTTCATCACTTCGAAGTCGGTGTTTCCTGTCTCTGCCCCCATGACAGATGTTCTCCTGAAATCCACGTCCCTTCTCTCTCCCTCTCTCACTGGTGCTGGGTGGCATTCTGTGTTTCCAACAAAGGAGCACTCTTTGGGGTCACTTAGACACAAAACCTTGGGCCAGAGGAGTCTCCCTAGTAGCACAAGGACAGGAAGGAACATTGGTGGGTGCATCCTGGGTACAATCGTGAGATGAGTGCCCCCCGCCATCTCCACCCAGGGTTCCCCATCCTGGCTCAGGTGCAGAGGGCAGGCCTTCTCAGTCAGCAACTTAGCTGAATGGTTGTCATTTTTAAAACGTCTACTGACTTTTCAAACCTGGTAGGAAAAAGTACAGCATCATACCAATATATCTTTAGTTTCTTTTTCTTTCTTTCTTTCTTTCTTTCTTTCTTTCTTTCTTTCTTTCTTTCTTTCTTTCTTTCTTTCTCTCTCTCTCTCTCTCTCTCTCTCTCTTTTTTGGTACTGGGAATCAAATTCAGGACTTCGTGCTTGTCAGGCTGGTGCTCTGCCACTCAGCTATCTCCCTGACCATCTTTAGTTTCCTATAAGACTTCCTGGAGTATTTCTCTTAAATACTTTTCTTCAATTAACCACAAAACGCCGCTCTTCTTTTTTTCTGTTTTAATTCTTTATGGATCACACAAGACAAAAATAGCATCTAGATTTTGACAAGTACCCAGCAGAGAAATCCTTTATAGAGGAATTCAGGAAACAGAGGGATAAAGAGGTAGGTCAAAGCATAGCTGAATTAATCTTTGGCTTTAGGGCTGACCTCACCCCCTGGAAGTCCAAACTGCCAGTGTGTACACTGACATCAGTTTTGGGGATTCCTGAACTTTCGCGGAGTTAGATTCATGGGATTTTGTAGGTCACCATCATAGCAATGCTAACAGGCTTATCCTAAATAACTAAGAGCTCAGTTTCAAACATAAGTAAACATTGAGATATAATATAGAGGGAAAAACCACCCTCTGTGCTTTATATTTTGAAATTCTATCAACCAATTGGAGTGTAAATATACACTTAAATTACAAGGGTAAAATGCGGCAGAAATTAATAACATAAACTGTCAGTTTCATGTACAAAACATTTTTTTTTGGTACCAAGAATCAAACTTTGGTACCAAGAATCAAACTGAGGACCTTGCGCTCATCAGGCAGGCGCTTATGCCACTGAGCTATATCCCCGGCCAAGATTTTTTTCAGATAGTAAAATAAGTAGAAAAAACAAGTTGACAGGTAAAACACATATTAAGAGAGAGTATATATTATTACCTAGGTGCTTCAGGGAGCTCATAGTGTCAGTCTTGGGTCAAGAAATATTTATAGGAAAACAAATAACATTAAAAAGTAAAATAGAGCCTGGATGTGGTGATGCACACCTATAATCTCAACGCTCCAGAGGTGGAGGCAGGAGGATCACTGTGAGTTTGAGGCCAGCTTGAACTACATAGTGAGACCTTCTCTCAAAAAACAAAGAAAAACCAAACAAATGAAAAGTAAAAGAGAGAAGAGCAGAAATCACAGAGACACTACAATTTTGATCTTTGTACAGTCATTTAACACATTAGAATTATTCACAAATTAAATAAAATAACATTTAAGAGCTGTAATTAACTTTTAGTTTTATTTCAACTTTAGCCAAGGGGCTGGGGATATAGCTCAGTGGAATAAGCGCCTGCCTAGCAAGCGCAGGGTCCTGAGTTCGATCCCCAGTACCGCAAAAAGAAAAAAAAAAAAAAAAAAGACATTCAACTTTAGCCAGGAGTCTTTTCAGACAATTTTCTTTTTGACAATTCATGACATTTGCAATGACGAATTAAAAACTCAGTATCCAGATTCCATCTCAAAAGTTCCCCTGAAGACACCAGAAGAATTATAGGAATAGCCATGAGAGGTTATTTGTGATCCAAGTATTAGAAGTAACAAGTCATAAGGAAGAGATGTGTTGGAGGCAAAGGGGACCCTCAAAGCATGTTTTATCTCACTATTCAGACTTGGAAACAGGCTACTTCACAAGAAGTACTTTACAAAGACGTAATTCTTGCCCTTGAAGGGTGATTGAAAACATAGAGTCTAAAGTATAAATAAAAATCTTGTGAAAAATACTGGTTAGCCAGGCATGTGCCTCACACCTATAATTCTACCACTTAGGAGGCTGAGGCAGGAGGGTTATTGTGAATTCGAGGCCAGCCTGAGCTACATAGTGAGACCCTGTCTCAAAACACCAAACAAATAAAAAAAAATATGTTGACATCACCACCAATTTTCAAAAGTCGAAAGATTTTGAGATACGTCCAGGGTATGAATTCTAGACTCAGTGGTCTTTCTAGAAAACACTTCGGTATGTAAACTGTGCTTGCTGCACACAGATTACTAATAATGCGATATGTGCTATGTCTGACGCACCTGATATTTAGACACACAGAGAGAGCATGTACCTTTTTGTTGTTTGTTTTTGAAATGGGGTCTCACTAAGTTGCTAAATTCCCCAAGGTGGGCTCAAACTTGGGATATTCCTGCCTCAGCTTCCCAGAGGAGTAAGATTACAGGCATGCATCGCTAACCTTTAAGAACAGTAAATGTGTTTTTTTGGTTGTTTGCCAACACAGTTGGGGGTAAACCCTAATTCTACTGAGTATTGGCTTTACTTACTTATAAAGAGATTTCTGGATGTTATAGAAAAAGCAACCTAGCAAGTCTCAAAGAAGAAATGCTTATTGAATGGAAAAATCTACGAAGAAATTTTCTGTGGCTATCTTCTGACGTCAGAAAACCTGGGGTGCCACTATGACTGATTTCGGGACCCCAGGCAGGTGGTGCTCTGTTCACACCTTCAGCTGTGTTTTCACAAAGTAGCTACAGGGTTAGAAGCAAAATGTAAAATGGTGCTCATTCTATAGCTTTTATTATGCTATTTTTCAAAACCCATTACCAACAAGGTATTAGTTTTAGTTTTCACATGAATGTTTATAATTTAGATTGATTTATCTTACAGCATTTTAAAAACTGTCAAAAGTATAATTTCTGCTTATAAAGAAAAAAACCCAAATATTCTGATTTTGTTTTGTTTTGCTTTGTTTTGTTTTTCTGAGATAGGTTCTCACTCTGTATTCCAGGCTGGCCTTGAACTTACTATGTAGCTGAGGCTGGCCTATTTCCCAGTGACCCTCCTGCCTCAGCTGCTCAGTGCTGGGATTATAGGTGTGCACCACCACACCTGGCCTCATTTTGATTTCCAATAAGTGAAAATAGCTACATTTCTTCAACCTTTTTAAACTGATCTGAATTATTGTGCATCTTCTGTACCACCAGTTCTATTCAGAAATAAGCTATATGATATAGATAGAGGATGTATTTCACACACATTTTACTCCAAGTGCTCTAATAAAAATGGTAGCATCCTCAATGCCAAAGAGGCTGTGAGTTCTGAAGAAAATGTAACCACAAATTTTACAGAAATCTGCACTGGCATAGTGGAGCTTGCTAAGAACCACAGTGGCTTGTGGAAAACTAGGTCACCTATGGGAAGGAGCCAAAGAAGTCATTCAGAGTACAGAGGTTCTGCTGTGAGAGCCCCACCCCCTCTTCCTCCACAGTGTGTGCAAGAGAACTACTAGAACCTGAGGCCTTGTTAAAAAAAACTACCTGTAATGACAATCTGTCACTTGTCATTCCAGCACCGGAGAGGCTGAGGCAGGAGGGCTACTATGAGTTTGAGGCCGGTCTGGACTACATAGTGAGTTGGAGGCCAGTCTGACCTACATACAAGACCCTGTTTCAAACAAAGAAAAAGATTTTAAAATGCAGATTGCATTGCTGCATGGCACATTGTGTGATTCAATGTTTAAGCACATACTTTCTCAGGAGCGTGTATGGAAACTCTGCGTGTGGAAGGTATTAGACATTTGACGATCAGGGAAGAAGTATGAGTATGAGCCCAGGGCCCAGCCTGGATTCCCAGGAGCAGGACCTGTGGCCAGGCTTGCTGGCTGGAACCAGCCAGGGTGCATGGCGAGGCCTGGGGAGCCGGCAGGAGAGAAAGTGGCTGTAGCCAGGCATGCAGCTTGCTAGAGCTTCTGGGTGATTCTTGAGCTTCCCGTGGTCCCTCTGGGGATGGAGGGCCACATTCCTCCTTGTCCCTGTGCCCCCAAGAACTGAGGCCCCTCTACATCCTCTGTGGGTGCCAAGGGCCACAGAAGAGGCCTGTGGTAGGCAGGCACTGCAGGATGTAGCCTGACATCCTCTCCACCTGGTTATTAGACAGTTGCTAGCTAAATCACTTATGGCTCACGCTACCACCACCACATAAGTTTTACCATCTTGTGTCATTCCACATTGTGGGCCATGGATGCCAAGCCTGTCTGATCCTACCGAGCCCTGGTCTGCCCCGTTGGTGCCTTCAGCACAGGGCTTGTCCTGCCATCCCCAGAGCCGGTAACAATGTTCTCTGGGGAGTGCCCGTGCTCATTTTCCGGGCTGCCCAGGTGGGGCCCTCATTTCAAGGCCCTGTGAACCTCTGTTCTCAGTGCTCTCTCCAAATCACCTGCTGCTACTCAGGAACAATGTGTTCTCCAGCACTGTGTTTTCCTATTGTCCAATTGTCTCAGTCCCTTGTTTTTCTACTTGCTGGCCCCCTGTAGTTGACTGAGCTCTGACTTTTCTCTTTCCTTCTTCTTGGGCAGCCCCTAAGTGACGCTACAACACCATGATTTAGGTGCAGATCTGAGGCCGGGTCTGGTGTCAAATCCTGTCTGCTTTGTGTCATCCTGAGGCCTGGTGGAGTGAGCTCATGGCCCCTTGAACAAAAACTCTAGGACTATTCCTGGGCTCTGAGGGACACCAGGTGACCATGGCCCGCAGTTGCTGTCACCTGACCTACCTCGCATATAGTGGAGAGGCCCAGTAGCCCTGCATCATAAACAGGAAGCTGAGCAAACACAGGACTTAGTCAACAAGGCCTTGAATGCACCATGTGGGATCTCTCAAGCCTGCTCACCTGGGCCTGCAGGCTTGCAGGGGGTCAGTCACACTCACTCAACCAAGGATGGGCTCAGTGGCACCTGGAGACCTCTGTACTTGGCTTGTACCAGCCTGTGTCAGTCATAGCCCCTCTCACGTTTGCCCTAAAAGAAAACAGAAGTTAAACAAGTGTTACTATTTTATGCCACTAAATTTGGGGCTCATTGTTATGCAGCCATGGATAACAAATACTATCTGGTGACTTGTCCCTGGATATACCCAGATGACTTGTCTGGTGCTTGCAAGAGATGTTCCTGTTAGAACCTGTTCCCTGTATGCCATCGTCTTCCTTAACGTGAGAGGTTTTGACGTTTCCTCTGGGCTTGTCTTATACTTTCTGTCAGCTGCATGTTCTATCATGATGGCTAAGGTTTTTGTTACTCTTGCCTTCCAGGTCCTCTCAGCCCAGCATTAACAACAGTGTGGACTGATGTGATATCCAGCTGCATGGGGAGATGCGCAGATCCCTGCAGATCAGAGAGAGGCACATAACCCATGCAAGAGGGCAAAGTGCGCTCCACCCCTGGCAGCAGAAAGCAAAGGCTCCTTCTGATGGTTTCTCTGTTATGTAAGAAACATGTACTTCCCTGGCCAGAGGTTGACAAACTCCAGCCCTATAGGGACTCTGTTTTGTAACCGCAGGGGCACAGCTGTGCCCACTCACCCATCTGTCATCTTAACCCTACAATGGAGCTGAGAAATTGTCACAAAGACTCTCTGTCTTGACCGCCAAAAAAAGTTTTCCAACTCCTGTCCTAGGCTAATATTTATGTGCCCAATACTGCAGCTACGTGATGACTCTCTATCCAGAGGTAAGAAAAGCTCATGGGAAATGGGTCCAATAGCTGCCAGACGATGCAAAGAAGACAAACCTAAGAATAATTGGAACTAGAGAAAAAATCAGAAAGTGGCACAAATAGGATTAAAGTAAAATATGTACACTCACCAATTCCCCACCAGGAAATGTACTTACTGTCTATCACAAACATGTACTGATAAAAATTTTGAGCTCTTTGTATATTCTGGACATTAATCCCCAGTGAGGAGAGCGGTGAAGCTCTTCCGCCGTTCTGTAGGGTCTTTCTACTTTATTGCTCCCTTTGCTGTGTGGACCTTTCTAATTTGATGCAATCTTATTTGCCAGTTCTTGCTATTATTTTCTAAGCTATTGGGGTTCCCTTCAGGAATTATAAACAATGCCTACATCTTGAAGTGTTTCTTCTATGTTTTCCTCTAGTGGTTTCAAAGTTTCAGTTCTCATGTGAAGATCTTGGTTCCAACCTTAGTTGAGTTTTGTGCAGGGTGAGAGATATGGATCTAGATTCAATCTTGTATACGTGGATATCCCCTTTCCCCAGCAGCATTTGTTAAAGAGGCTCTTTCCTCTGGCATATGCTTTTGGCATTTTTGTTGGGAATCTGAGGGTTGTAGGTACATGGGTTTGTGTCTGGGTCTTCTACTCTACTCTATTGGCTTATGTGTTTGTTTTATGTTACTATTTTTATTACCATGGCTCTGTGCTTTTGCAGTTGGGTATTGTGACGCTCTCAACTTTGCTCTTTTATGCTCAGGGCTGCTTTGACTCTTTGGGGACTTTTTTGCATCTGTATGAATTTCAGGATCATTTTTTCTAGTTCTGTGAAGAATGACACTGATATTTTGATGGGGACTGCATTGACTCTGCAGATCAAAGGTCCAAAACTCCAAGGCCATTAACTAGTAGTGTTCTGTATCCTGTTATGAACCAGGTTGCGAAGCAGGCATGAGTGGCAGGTGAATGACCTGAGATTTATCTATATTTACAACACTTGCATCATGGCCTGAGTGCTGTCTCCTGTCAGATTAGTGACTCAGGATTCTCACAGGAGCCCTACTGTGAAACATGCATATGTGCTCCCGGGAGTCATACTGAAACTATCCCCCAGCCCCGACTCCAATCTCCTGCAGAGATTGTCCTCTACAAAACTGGCCACTGGTGCCTTAAAGGATGGGGATCCCCGCTACTGATCATTTACTGACTCCCAGTTTTCCCTTCTATGAATTTGGAGAGTGACATCCCTTCGTATCACCAAAGGCAGTTCTGGTTTTCTGTTTTAATTTGTTTTGTCTTGTTTACCCAGACCTGAACATTTCTTAAGTAACACTTGATTTAATTGTCGGGGTCCCAGGCATGATGAAGGAACACAGAGGCTTCTAAGCATCAGGTCACTGCCTGAGCCTCAGCACTGTCCTTTCCCTGGTGGCCTTTACAATGACCACCTACATTGTTTCCAGCAGGTGAAAAGTCCACACTTCATATACCCTCCCCCCACTCTCCTGATGTCAGGATTGCATTCCCACTGCTGTCCCTCCCACCATCGTCTCCTATGACCTTCTGTTCCCAGTTCTGTCTCCATGACAAGAGAAAGAGGCTAAGAACCAGAATCCCCACAGTAGATGCAGCCTAATGTGCCTGTCTTCCTCTGGCTTATCCCACAGAGTCCTGGCCTTTCACACACTCACCTGGGATCTGCCAGCATTTGGATCAGATTTGTATAATTCTAGCCAGCATCTCTTGTAACTGCAGCCCCGGAGTGCGATTTTTGTGGATACGGCCAGGAAATTCAGCCGAATCCAAATTTCTGCTCTGCTACCCCTATTAAATACTCTTAAAACCCCAACTCAGATATTATTTTAGAATATACATCGACCAATTTCTACAATTCTTTGTGGAATTATCTCCCCTGCCCTGATTCTGCATTTCATTTCAGGCCATGTTGAATTAGAACCCACAGGCGAGCTGCCGGTTAGTAAAGCAACAGTGAAGAGCAAGACCTGGGAGACTGGGGAACTTTCTCGTGTTAAGGTGTTAAGGACGAATGGCTTCCTAAGGAGAGACCTGTGCAGGGGACAGTGTGCCAGGAGGTAGTGCAGGGGCAGGGCTTCTGGGTCCTTTGCCTCCTGCTGGATATCCCCAGGCCCATGGGTCTTTACTCTGTCCCAGTCAACAACTTTTCCTACAAGCATTTTGGAAAATTTGTGACTTCAGTTCATCTTACGATTGAGATACCTGCCAATCAAGATCTGAACTGATTTCCAACAGCTTTAACTTGGCAGGTTCAAATAATGAAAGATTTTTTAACATGGTCACAGAGAGGCTCCAACTTTCACTCTACAGGGATGAAAGGTTCACTGTTTGGGTAGTGTTGCTCTTGGTGGCTCAGTGCCATTAGTGACAGCCTCTCTGCTGTCTGGCATCTCATCTTCTTTAGGCTGGGGGAAAGCAGCCCCTTCCTGCCCTCTACCCAGGCTCTGTCCTCAGTGGACACATGTTGGAGGTGCTAACCTGGTTGGTTGTTTTGTCGAGCATTCACATGGGTCACTATTTTGCCATCTGGGAACGTGGAGGGGAG
Organism: Dinomys branickii; assembly: GCA_004027595.1. Taxonomy (NCBI): domain Eukaryota; kingdom Metazoa; phylum Chordata; class Mammalia; order Rodentia; family Dinomyidae; genus Dinomys; species Dinomys branickii. The sequence goes on along the minus strand of PVLD010036058.1, from coordinate 530 downwards.
TCTCATTTTCTGCCCACTAATTCACCCACTTGCCACCTCCCCGGAAGTTTGATGTCTGCAGGTGTTCATTTCCATGTCCGTTAATCTGGATGGATAAGTACCCCCAACTTCAGCCGAGGGTGACTGTATGGGCACAGTTTGGGTGGCTGTTCATAGAACAGAAAAGAAATGACCACCAGGAAGGACAGGGACCTTTGCCCTGGACACTCATAGAGCCTTTCTAGGCCACAGGCATAGAATTAGTCATTCCTACACATTTTGTGTCTTCATTCAAGTTTTTTATTCCAATTGGCTTAGTTTGTGTCAGGCTGGGATCAATCAAACAAGTCCAGAGAAAGAGTCAAGGCAAACAGGGTCACAGCCACAGCAGGGCCACCAAGAGCCAGCAGCCCATAACCCCCAGCTCATTTCCTGACCAGCATCACACCCCAGGGCACCCCAAGGAAGTGGAATCTAAGGTCTGAACTCAGATATCCAAGTGCCCTTGCTTCCACACCTGCCTTTCTGCTCTCCCAACCTGCAGTTCCTCT
>PVLD010036057.1:0-11268 GCA_004027595.1 Dinomys branickii | reverse complement strand
GTCCATACATCTACAATTCGAAGATATCAATGGATAAAGCAACAACTACTGTTGAGACCATATCACCTTGTCTATAGATTAGTTGTGATTGTACTATTTTCTATGATAATGGGTGTCTGTTTGTTAATATGTTTTTGTACTTTTATGTTTCTAAAATAAAAAAAAAATACACTTTTTTATTTTATTTTAAAATAAACAAAACAAAATAACAAAAACAAAGACACAAGATAGTTAAGGTAACTGTACTGGTCATTTCTACTGGTTTTTTGAAAGGAACCATTAATATTTTGTTTGCTCAATCTTGCATGCCTATATCTGGGTATCTGAGTAATCACTTTCAAGAGAACAGTATGTAATCGAAAACCATTGTTTCCTTGTCAATACACTGTTTAAAGAAATTATTCAGGAAATAGAATCCAGAAATGGTGACCAATTAGCTATGGGAAATGAGAGAGAAGAAGACATCAATGATGATTTCAAAGATTTCTGCTTCAGATAGAATGTTGGTGCCTTTCACAAAGATTGTAGCATTAGAGGAGAAAGGAGCCAAGGGAGGCGATGCCTAACTTTTGATTATGTTGACTGCTATATACCCATGAGACTGCCAAATGGGGAGGAAACAGCAGGAGAGAAGTCTGGGTTCTAGAAATTCCAGTTTTACCACTTAATAACTATGAGAACTTGGTCAAATCATTTGGGTATTTTAACCTTAATTCCTTCATCTGTAAAATGGAGTAACAAATATTCAGCTTTATCAGTGTTGCACTTTCATCAAATGTAAATGTTTATGTGAGGAGTTTTATAACATCTAAAATGCCATACAGATAGCAAAGGGTAATAATAAGTATTTGGGGGAGTACTGAAATGAATGCAAGGGGAAGGGGAGATTTTCCAGGGAGCATTCAGGAATTTTTTGACCTGAACAGAAACTACAGAGCTCTGATTCATGGTGGCATCACTACAGACATTCCAATCTCTGGGAAACTTGTCCCTACAAAGACATTCTTTCCAGCGTCTTGGTGTCATGACAATTTAGCTGACTTGGGCCAGGCACAACAGAAATGGGGGGAGGCTGCTTAATCCTGGGCAGTGGGAAATTGGATTGAGGCCAATACAAATGTGGCAAGCTGGGAAACATTCTCACAGAGAGAAAGACATTTTTAAAAGACATTTTTGTGGCAAAACACACATAATATAAAATGTATCATTTTCACTATTTTAAGTGTACAGTTCAGTGGCGCTAAGTACCTTTACACTGGGCAACCATCACCGCCATCCAGGTCCAGAAAATTTTCATGATGTCAAATTGAATCCCTGTACCCATCAAAGAAGAACTCCCTACTTCTCCCTCTCTAACCCCTGACAGACACTATTCTACTTTCTAACTATGAATGTGAGTACTCTACGTACCTTGCATATGAATAGGATCATTCATTATTTCTTCTTCTGCGTCTCTCTTACTTGACTGCGTAATATTTTCAAGGTTCATCCACTGTAGCGTGCATTAGAATCTTACCTTTTAAGGCAGAATAATAGTCCATTGTACGTCCAGACCACAGTTTATTGGTGGATATTTGGGCTATTTTTGACTTTTACATATTGTAAATAATGCTGCTGCAGTGTACAAATAACCTAATCATGTTTCAGCTTTCAGTTCTTTTGGGAATATATCTGGAAATGAAATTGTTTAATCATTTGATAATTGGATGTTTATTTTTTTGAGGGACAACTATGTTTTCCATAGCAGCTGCACCATTTCACATTTCCACGAAGAGTACACAAGGGTTCCAATTTCTCCACCTCCTCACCAACACTTACTTTATTCTGAGGCTTGGGGGACTTTGGGTATTAGTTTTTAATAATACTAATAAGTTATCCTAATAGGTATGGAGTGATATCTCATTCTAGTCTTGATTTGCCTTTCCCTAGTGAATAGTGATGTTGAGCATAATTTCGTATGCTTTTGGCCATTTGTATATATTTTTGGAGAAATGTTTATTCAAATCTTTTACCCATTTTTAGTTGAGTTGCTTGTTTCTGGATGTTGAGTTATACAAGTTCTTTACATATTCTGGACACTAACCTCTTACTACATATATGATTTGCATATATTTCTTTCACATTCGGTGGTTTTTATAATGTGTTTTGATACACAAAAATTTTAATTTTTATGAAGTCTATGTGTCTGGGTTTTTTAACCTGTATTTTTGATATCATAAACAAAAAATCACTGTCAAATCCAGTGTCAGGAAATTTGCATTTATGTTTTCTTCTAAGAGTTGTGTAGTTTTAGCTTTTATCGTTAGGTCTTTGATCCACTATATGTTAATTTTTGTATGTTGTGTAAAGAAACACTCTATCTTTTTATTTTTCATGTGAATATCCAATTTTCCCTGCAGCATTTGTTGAAAAGACGGTGCTTTCCCCATTGCACAGTCTTGGTACCTTTATGAAAACTAATTTGACCTTATCTTCAAGTATTCATTTCTGGATTATCTCATATTTCATTTGTCTATATGTTTATCCTTAGTGTTGTACCACAGTGCTTTGATTACTGCAGATTTCTAGTAAATTTTGGAATCAGGAAGTATGAGTCTTCTAGCTCTTTCCTTTTTTTTCAAAATTGTTTTGAATATTCAAGGTCACTTGAGGTTTCATATGAATTTTAGAATTTTTTCTATTTCTGCAAAGCATGTTGGAGTGGGATTGAATTTGTAGGTTGTTTTGGCATAAAGCACTTTTTGAATCATTTTTAAAGGTGATTTTGTCTACTCAGGAGGGTGTTATTTAATTTCCATGTGTTTATAGAGTTTTTGCAGTGGCTTTTGCCATTAATGTCCGAGTTCATTGCACTATGGTCGGATAATATGCATGGAATAATTTCAACTCCTTTGCATTTACTTAAACATGTTTTGTAGGCTAATATTCAGACAATGGACTTATATGTAAAATATACAAAAAATTTTAAGCTTAGACGCCTCGAATTCAAACACCCAATCCAAAAATTGGCATCTGAGATGCATATACACTTCTTAGTTGAAGAAATACAATTGCCCAATAAATATATGAAGAAATGTTCAACATCATTGGTCATTCAAGAGATGCAAATTATAACAACACTGAGATCCCATTTCACTCCAGAAATAATATCTATCATCAAGAAATCAACCAATAACAAATGCTGGTGTGGCTGTGGGGAAAAAGGAACCCTTCTCCACTATTGAGGGGAATGTAGACTGGTGCAACCATTGTGGAAATCACTGTGGAGATTCCTCAAAACCTAGGATTAGAGATCCCATTCAACCCAGCTATAAAATTATTTAAAAGGAAAAAGGAACTAAGATGGGGGAAAGGGAAAAGGAAGGAAGACAAAGGGGTGAAAGTAGTTATACTATTAGTGTCTCTTAGTTCATAGAAAGGGAAGGTTTGAGGTAGTATGAATTGGAGAAATTTTTGTCCATACTTGTATTCTGAGTAATTACATTAAACATAATAATATGCAAAGTATTAACTATTGTTATTCACTTATGATTTTGTTGTTAAATTTTATTTTACTTTTTTTCTATAAAATCATTAAAAAGCAACAAACAATGACCACCTCACAATTTCTGGGGCTTAGGATTCCAGGAACAACTTAAATGTGTATCTCTTGTCTGGCAACACTAATGAGGCTGTAGTTAAAGTGTCATTGTAGTCACTGGGATGCTCAACCAAAGGATAATGTGCTGCAACGAAGCTCACTGTCATGGCTGGTAATAGACCTTAGAAGACCTCCTGCCAATCTCATTCATGTGCCACTTCATAGGGTTGCTTCATGAATGACAGGGGTTCACTGCACACCAAGTAATCTAAAAGAGAATATGAGAGTAACCCACAAATGGAAGCCACAAACTTTTAAAAACCTATTCTAGTCACTTCTGTCACATTCTGTTTGGTAGAAGTGCAACACTAAATCTGCCCTATAGGGAAGATTTATGCAAAGGTTCAAATCTTGAGAAGAAAGGATCGTTGATGGCCATCTCAGAGGCTGCCCTTATTCTGTCCTATGTCTCTGCAGCCTCATTTTGAGCCCCGTTAATCACATGATTTTATGGACTCTGGACTCATGGATTTCTTCCAATTTTTACTTGTCATGCTCCATCCCACTGTTAGAACTTCTGGTTGGTTATTTTCCTGCCTGAAATCCTCTTCACTTTCACTTACTTAATCCCTCCTCATCTTTTAGGATTCAGCTCAAGAATTATGTTCCTAGTGTCTCCCTTTCATTTATCACCATGGAAAATTTATAATTTGGGTATGACTAATGAATAACTGTCTTCCTCAATGAACAACATGAGGATTGAACTCTTTGTTTCTCATAACATACCTCACACATAGTAGGTGTTCAAAAAAATTTGTTGAGTGAATTGAAGAGCGAATAAATTCCATCTTCTGGTTGACATGAAAACAAGAGTGCCAAATCTATCTTTTTGTATACACAAAAAAATACCCAAACCTTTTGAACTTTGTGATATGATGTAACCCAGCATGGCTCAGAGTTCGGGTCTTTCATGGAGGTCTACACATGCCTGGAGGTGACCTTACACGGATTTTGAGAAAAAGGAGCAGTACACATGCCAATCTTATTTCTATGGACTTGAAATTCTTACTCTTGGATAAAAATAATACTTTAATTCTTAACACAGGAACAGAGCAGGTTATAAAAATCACTATTGCCAAAAATGTTTTTAATGTTGAAGAGTAATAATTTTCACTCATCTAGTAAGCAGAAGAGTGCTCAGCATGATACCTTGATTTCTTCTCTGGTTCTGAGGGATCTAAGACATGAATATCCTTGAGCAATCTTCTCAGTGGCTGGTAATAAGCTTGCCACTAGAAATCTTCAGTGAGAGAATCAGTGCCTCTGGAGCATATCTTGAGCAGAATCTCTACATTTGAAATCAACTGTTGCTGAAGGCCAAGGCCATCTCTGAGGTAAAAAGGGGCAAGCAGATCCTTTGTGTAAGTCTGGCCTTCTTTCAAAGAAGGAAATACTAAAAGGTCCCACTTCCCACAGCATAATTATTCAGGCTGATAAAGGAAAAAAGAGACCACTGTCTCCATGGAGTTGGCAATTAAAATGGGGGCTTCAAGCTGGATTTGCTCCAGCAACCTAGGGCTGCTGAAAGATTGAGACATTAAGCATTTCTGGCCTCACAGAACTGTTTTAAACCTGTTCGATCCCTCAGCCCTGGCCTCACATTCAAGCTACCAAGGATCATTTTTTCCCAACAAACTGCTGCTTGGGTGAACAAAAGAGAGACGGCTTCTTTGGAAGGAAAGAAACCTGGCACTGAAGGACAGGATTGCAGGGTAAAGGGTTTTGGTACCTAATGAACTGCCTGCCCATACTGCTGTCACTGCCATTGCCAACAAAGCACCTCAGATGTTTTCAAGCAGCTCACTAGATGGGACATACTCATTTGGAATCAATAAAAGAAGAAAAAAAGACAAGGCAAGAAAAGAGAAAAAGAAAGTAAAGGAAAAGGAAGAAAAGAGAGCAACTTCTTTATATTCTGAATAAGGACGATTGCATGACATAAGAAAACTGAATGCCAACCTCCCTGCTTGGAGAAAAGGAGAGTGGAAAGAAAGAAAGTTAGGGCTCTTCCAGTAGCTAATTAGTCTTTCTAGAAGCAAAGCAAAGCAAAGCAACTTTGTTTAATTTGACCTTAGGTATCTAATGCCAAAAGATCACTATTCCTTAGACCCAGATATAGTTCTGGGCTTTTAGTATTGTATATTCCCTTTTAGAGGTGTATAAAACAAGTCTCTATCTTGAAAAAAATACTAATTATATTTGTGAGTGTTCTCAGAGATTGTCAAAGCCATAACATTCCTACTAGAAACTGGTTTCCAAAAACTCATTCAGCAAATACTTTTGAATTGCTACTATGTACCAGGAACTGTCCTTGGCCAGTTCAGTAATCAAAGCAAATATCTTTATGCTCTTTGAGTGTACATAGTCATAAGGGATAACAGACCACAAATGAGAAAATTTACTAAATAAGTACTATGCCAAAGGGTGATGAATGCTGCAAAGAAAAATGAAAAAGAGCTCAGAAAAATAGGAAGTCCTTACACTTGATGGTAGTAGTTTATAATTTTTATGTAAGTCAAGGAAGACATCACAAAGAAGGTAATATTTAAGTAGAGACTTGAAGGCAGTGGGGAAAGAAGTCATGTGACTAGCTATGAGAAGATTTTTCAGGCAGAGGGAAGTCACACTGTAAGGCTTGGCATGGTGGAAGAATATCAACAAGGTTAGTACAGTCAAAATGATGTAAAGGGTGGAGAATTGTATGAGGGTTGAGGTTGAAGAGAACTAGATGTTGTAGTGTTTTATAAACTATATACTTGAATTTTATTATGAGTGAGAGTGGAGGCCATTGGGAGATTTTTTGGTAAAGGAGTTAAATAATGATAATTACATTCTAGAAAGATCATTCTGGATCCTACTTGGAGGCTAGAGTGTAAAAAAGTGAAATGATAATTAGAAAGGAATTACAGTAATCCAGGCAAGAGAGCATGGAGATTTGTAACAGGGAGGTCATAGTGGAAAGAAGAGATGTAGCCAAGTACTGATGCACATGGAAAATAGAACCAGTTGAATTTGTGAATGTACTGGTTATATATTGTAAAGAAAGAAAGTTAGAAGTAAACACATCACAAAACCTTACTCCTTGAGTCTAATTAAAACTCTGTCCCCTTTGTTCCACATCTTTCCCTTCCCTGCCCCTCTGCTACCCCCTCAGCCCCAGTAACTACCTTTTTACTTGTGTTCCTATGAGATAGCCTTTTGAGAATCACATACAAGTGATATCATGCAGAATTTCTATCTTTGTGCCTAGCTTATTTCACCTAGCATAATAATCTCTGATTCCAACCATGTTGTGACATATGACAAGTTTTCATTCTTTTATGGCTGTGTAGTATTCCATATATAAACAGTATTTTTATCATACTGACTCACTGGCGGGACACTGAGATTGCTTCTGTATACTGGCTATTGATGATAGTCAAAGGGTACAAAGCATGAGGAAGAATAATTATTTTCATTGAGACCTATTGTATACCATGGTGAATGCAGTGAATAACAATGTATTGCACATTTCAAAATTTCTGACAGGGTAAATTTCAAATATTCTCACTATAAAAATAAATATTTGAGGTGATGTACATGTTGATTAACTTGATTCAGTTGTGACACATTGTTTTCATAAATTATAATATTGCCCCATAAATATATACACCTATAAGTTGTCAATTTACAGCTACAAATTAAACACTAAATTTAAAAAGAAAAAAAAATGACTGCAGTACTTCTCTGCTAAACAATTGCAAGAATCGATTGCCAGTGTCTGAGATGATAAAAATAAGTGGAGGACATCTATGAGAGGTAGAGGGCATCACAGTTTGATAATTCATACACTATTTTACCTAGTTTGGAGGCACTGGGAAAAAAAGTTAGCAGTTGGCAGCTGAACTGGATTTGGACAACCATTGTAAAGCTGCAGATACAGCTGGTTCATGGCAGATTGGATAAATTCACTGACTTAGACCTGAGCTTCTATTCCTCTGATTCTTCCTTCTCCTACCTAGAATCCAGGGCTTCCACTGTGCCACACAGCTTTGCCTTGCTGGTCAATCTTTCAAATTCTAGTCTAGAAGTTGAAAAAGTTTCCAGTTAAGAACCATACAGTAAATAGTTTACATTATGAGAACCAATAGTCCTCTTCCACAGCTGCTCAACTGTGACACTGTAGTGCAAAAGTAATTAGAGACAATATAAAAAATTAGCATGGCTATGTTCCAATGAAACTTTATTTTTAAAAACAGACTATGATCTGACTTGGATCCTGGGCTATTGTTTGCTATCTCTTGCTCTCAATCTGTGACAAGATGCATACCAAGCATATGCTTCACATGTCCTTTCAACCTTGTGAAACAAAATCTGATTTCGATATGAAATATTAGAAAGGCACCTCTAGGTAGCTATCACTTAAATGTGACTAGCTATTAATGCTTTAGTGACAGAACCAATTATTTCATTGACATTCTTTTACTTTATAAAGTGAATAATTAAAGTAAGAAAATAATAAATCTCTTGTTTCAAACAAGAGGGAAAGGTGTCTAGTAAGCATTTAAATATTTTTCTGAGTTAGCCCTTGCTTTTAAAAAAGTTATTGGCCACTGCTCTAGGACTATCTCCATCCTTCTCAACCCAACCAACCTGTCTTTCGTCCTATAACCCAGCCATGTGACCATCTAATTCAGTGATAAGGTTTTGATGCTTCCCACATCCCAGGAAATTTACAACCCACAGCTATTTTTGAGGATGTGATAGTCATGGTCTGCCCTTTCTTGGATTAGCACAACTTTGTTGGTGTGTATAACTTTTATCTCCAAGTTTATGGAATACATCACTCCACATGAATAACCACTGAAACATGTTCAGTCTCTGTCACATGGGCTGGCCCAATGAGGAAATTTGATTAGTGCTTTATCTAACAAAATCTTTAATCTATGAAAAATTAAATATATTGAACTTATAGAGAGAAAAATACAATAAATACCTATGTGACTACCATGCAGGATGACAAATAAAATGCTACCCAGCTCAAATCCTTTATATACCCCTCCCTGATTTGATTTTCCTCTCTATCTTCCCAGAGGTAAGCTCTATCTCAAAGGTGATCATGTGGTTTCTTTGTAGATTTACTACATATGAATTTATACGTATCACTGTGTCCCTGAAACAGCATACAGTATTTCTTGACCCTTTGTTGATATTTATATCAACAAGATAATATTGTCAATATATTTGAGTCAAACTCATAGCTAATACACATACTTCAAATTCATTCTCATTGCAATTATAATCTTCCAGTGTAAGAATTCACCTCACTTTTTCCATCCACCTATTAATGATTAGGCTGATTCATGTAATATGCATATGGTGCCAGAGATGAAAGGTTATACACTGTTTTGTTGCTGAGCTTCTTGCATAGCGCTTATGAAATCTCTACTCTATGTAAAAGTGACACACGTGATAAAATGAAGTCTTCCCCTTGAGCGCTTAGTGATCAAAACAATAAAAGTTCTTCAGAATTCACTTATCTTATTGTAGTGGGGAAAACATTGTTGTACTCAAACCAAAACAATCTATCCAGGAAAAACTGGAGTGACAAGGTAAAGCTTATGTCTTATCGTGATTCTTAGTTCAGATTCTTAGTTATCTTCCTTCCTAAAAGTGAAATACAAATATTCTTGTTTGGTGACAGACTCTTCCTGCCTCTCCTGATAGATCTGCTTGTGTCAGTGGTAGAGGAAGTTTTAAAATTCAGTAAGAATCAGGTTGCAATGTCATTCCATCAAATGACACATGTGACAAGGGAACTGCACACAGTGAAGTCGAGGCCAGGCTGTCTTTCCTGAAGATGAAACAGAAGAACTAGTGAAACCCAGGATTTCCAAGTTGTCCTCCAGGTGTTTCCTGTTGCAACTATTGTAACACTGGATAAAAGAGCATCTGAGATGTTTATGAGTTTTTACTGAGAAGACTGATGCTATAAGTCAGCTAAAAACTTGACAGTTTGGGTATCAATATACACTTTTTTTTTCTTAGAATATTTCATAATGATTTTTTGTTTTTTACTGTGTTCACATGTGACCCCTTTATAGAGCTGACTGTAGAGACTATCAGTTGTCTGGGTCTGCCAGAGACAGGAAAACATTTTTGAAGAATCACTGCATATTATCATTGAAACCAACTTGTAATGGAGGCACTTCTTCCCCTTTGCCTCTCCTACTACTCATTACCTTGGAAAGAATCAAAATATCTCCATTATTTACAAATGGTTCCCCTGCATGATGACTGCTCTAAAACAGGCACCATTTCAATATTTACCTTCTTAGAATAAATGATTAATGTCTGTCACATGTTTTTTCTGTGACTCTCTTCAGGTATGTAATCTGGAGCCAGGGGCCCTACCTTACTTCTCATACCCCATTCCACATATGAAATCTGTCACCTCTTCTATGCAAGGTAATTTTAGAGGAAAACTTTGTATACAATATAATATTATATGTCTCTAAATGACAGTAAGTTGGAAGTGTTAATTAAAATAGTTCATAAAATCTTAAATGATTGCAATCTTATGAGAAAATAGGTTTTTTATTATACATAATTTCTGTAGGTGTGGGATTTATTACATCAGCAAATATTAAATGAAAGTTGGAAAATTGATTAACTATAAAAACTTTATGTATTTATTTTAAAAAGTACTAAAAATACAACTACTATATCAAACTCATTACTCAAGAAATAATTTTAAGCATGAAGTTGCATACTGTATTTTTTATTTTAAAGAGAAAAAACAAAATTTCAAAACAAAATAGTAGGAGGGTTATAATGGTTAGTACATTGCACATTGTTATTTTTAGTTACTCAGAGTACAAGATATCTGCATTTAATTGTCCAAGCAATATTAGCACCAAAATTTATTTTCAATGAACTAAAGAAAATTAGTAGCATAGTTGTCTTAAATATATTTATTTTTCCCTTCCCTTCCTTCTTTTCTCCATTCTCCCATCCCAGTTTCTCTTTCCTTTTGAAGTTTCTTCCCATTTAACAATATCTATTGTATGTTTTGGATCTTATTTACTTTTTCAGCTCCTCACACCAGGGAGACAATATGATGTTTACACACGTGGGTCTTATTCATTTCCCTTATGAGTATGGTATCGAGTTGTATCAGTTTACCTATAAGTCTCAAGATTATCCTTCTTTATGTCAGAGTAGTACTGTATTATATAAAAAAAAAAACACATCTTTTTATGCACTTGTTGGTTGATGGGCATTTGGTTTGTTTCCAAGATTTTTCTATGATGAATTGGGCTGGTATAAAAATGGGTGTACATAGATCCCTATGGTATGATGTTTTTCATTCTTCTGGGAAAATATCGAGAAAGGAAATATTTGGGTTGAATGGGACCAGACCTCTAGTCCTAGGTTTTTTATTAATCTCCACACAGATTTCCACAGTTATTGGACCAGTCTACACTCCCACCAACAGTGCAGAAGGGCTCCATTTTCCCCACAGCCACACCAGCATTTGTTATTGGCTGTTTCTTGATAATAGCTATTTTTTATTCCGGGATGAGGTGAAATCTCAGTGTTGTTTTAATTTGCATCTCTTGAATGATCACTGGAACATTTTTTCACAT
>PVLD010036056.1:0-11269 GCA_004027595.1 Dinomys branickii | reverse complement strand
TTTTTTTTTTTCTGTTGTTGAGAGGATCAACTGTCTGACCAAATTTGCATGTCTGTATATGGGTCCATACATCTACAATTCGAAGATATCAATGGATAAAACAACAACTACTGTTGAGACCATATCACCTTGTCTATAGATTAGTTGTGATTGTACTATTTTCTATGATAATTGGTGTCTGTTTGTCAATATGTTTTTGTACTTTTATGTTTCTAAAATAAAAAATAAAATAAAATAAAATAAAATAAACACTGATTGCTCATGTCAACGTAGGGATACTCATACTCTTGCTTAAAAATAGATAAAAAGAAAAATGTTGCACTCATTATCTGGCTTCCTTGAATCACTGCTGAGTTTACAAGGCTCATAAAAATAAGCAAATAGTATATGAAACATATAAAATGAGGTCACATTTTTTTCCTAGTAAACATGATGCCACATGATCCAGATCAGCTATTGGTCATCAACTGTTCTAAGAAAAGTGGTAACAGCTTGAGAAATGATACAGAGAAATCCCTTTTAAAACATGGAGTACTGAGAATTTAAAATGGAATTCTAAGTTCCCATTTTCGCAACAGTCTAAATATGTATTTGTTTAGTGAAATTATGCACTTACTCTCAATGCAGGAAAGAGACATAACCTCTACTTACTACTTGAGAAGACAGAGTAAGAAAGCAATTATCACACTAACAACACAGTAAATGTCACCAGAGAGTGCACTCTCCATAGAGAGATGACTCATGGAAAATGTAACTCTGCTCACTCACAAAGAAAAGAAAATGAAACATCATACAAAATGTGCAGACATTACTATTTTCCAACTCACATGATTTTAACATGCACCAGAAAATGAAATGCAGCATTGCAGTTTGGGAATAAATTCCTGAAAAATTCTATTTAATGGATAGGGAAATTTCTCCAAATTTCAGAATTATTAGAATTGGGATGGACAATTCAAATTGTCTATGGCACAAAACCTGGATATTCTTTCTTGTCAGCTGCCTCTTGGCTGTCAACTTGAATTATTCTGTATCAGTTCTGGTAGTTTAGGGACAATTCTTAGCAATGTCCCTGGCAGAACGAGTTGGTACAATGAGCCAAAATCACAAAACGTATTGCAAGCAAAAAAAAGCTGAGGGGAATGGAAGAGAATCTCTCTAGAAAAGCTAATCCCTCAAGAACAGCATATGTAGAAACTGTCTGTGGTAATTACACTCACTATTATTACACTATTTGAAAATGCCAAGTTCACACAATGGTTCATTTAGTTCCATCTGGTGTACAATAATACATTCTTTCATGGATACATTGAGTTAAATTTTAAAAATCACCTCAGATATCAAAATCTCACATTCTTTTAGTAATTATAAAATCACACATCAAAAATTAGAATCTAAAGTGATCCTGCAAAGGTTATCTATAGAAAAGGAACTTAAGGTAATGAGTTTTAGAAATGAGTTTCGGACTTCTCACTATCTAAATCTCACCTTAATCATGGTCTATCTTTTCAGTAAAACACATATATATGGGGGCATTAAGTCAGGAGTTCTGATATCTTGGGGAGAAAAATAAATTAATTAAGTTCGTGTAGAAGGCATTAAATATCCACGAAAGTATTTTAAGGAGACGTTTGAGGCCACCTGTCACTGGGGAGGGAGGGGCCATGGAATTCCCACAGCCTCCACCTCCACTCTGTCCAGGCTGCTGCCAAGACCAACAGACTTGTCTTTTTGCAACCTGTGACTCACGGCACCTTGGTGAGGGATCTGGAGTCAGAAAACCTTTGAAGTCTTTAAGAAATGTGAGTTCTGCCTTTTAATGGTTTGTCTGCCAAAGATGTAACCCAGATGTCTGCTAAACTCATCTTCTCAGTTGTCTCACAGCAGGGACAACACAACCAACAGTAAGCATAATTATCATGGAAATTTTACATTGTGTTAGTGATATGTGCTATGAAAAAATATTAGAGAAAATGAAGGGAAAGCTGTGCAGGGCCAGGGGTAGTACTCAAAGAAGAGTGACCACCAGTGACTGAAGGGTAAAGGCAGTAGGGAGAAATGGATTGGTCAGTGTGTGCAAATTTTCTGTTGTGGGATTGTTAAGTTTGGGATCTCTAATGTACAGGAAGGTGACTATAGTTAAAGCACTGTGTTTTATATTTGAAATGCACTCTAAGAAAATAGATCTCAAATGTTCTGCCCTCAAAACAAAACCAAAAAAACAATAGGGGAAGAAGGTGAGGTAATTAGTTATTGTAATCATTTCACAACACAACAAATCAGTACATTGTTGTCCTCACCTTTACACAACAGGACAATTTGATTTGTCAGTTTTGCATCAGAGCTGATTAGGAGAGAGAGTGGGAGCGAGAGGCACAGGGACAGGAACAGGGACAGGGACAGGGGCAGGGGCAAAGATAGAGACAGAGACAGGATAGACAGCTGGCAGCCAGCCAGCCAGCCAGCCAGCCAGACAGACACACAAAAAGGGTCCCCAGATGTACTTTACGGGAAGACAATCAATCAGAAGGAGGAGGGGTAAGAAGGCACCCTTTGAGAAAGCAATGAAAGATATGACACCGCCAAACTATTCCAGGAACAGGAGGGCTTCAGATGCGACTAACAGAGGTGCTGCTGCGAACAGTGAGGCGGCCTGCACCCGCAGCACAGTGGTCCTGGGACGGGCTGGGCCGTGCCTGGAAGAAAATGTGAAGGGAGGCAGGAGGCTCAGAGGGCTGGGCCTGGGAGCTTCAGAGCGGTATGGGATTTCTCACAGAGTAGTCCCAGGATAATCCCGCCATGCTGACTTTGTAACACTCTGGCGGGAATCCTATTGTGAGGCTGGTAGGCCTTCTTGCTCATAGCAGCTACTTCTCCATAGGGCTGATTGCGCACACTTTTATGTTTTCAGTCCAAGCACTAACCCAGACACATCTTAGTCAGTGATCTCCAGTTGGAGCTCTCAGCCAATTTACTCGCTAAAACTGAAAGAACCTGGCTTGCTTTTGGTTTAAAGTGTCCTTCCGTCCCTGTGCATAAAAGCCTGGAACATATTTATTAGCTCACAAGTGGTTAAAATACTACTATAAAATTATGTTTGTTTTCTATTAATTTAACACTGAGGGCATACTTGATACTAATAATTAAAAGTAAAACAACCTTTCAACTAGAGCTCATCCTAAGAATGGAAATCTATTTGAATCTGTTTGTTATATGTTGGAAATCCTTGATTTCATTTCTCTGGTTGACAAAAGAGTAAGTTTCGTGCTGTAAGGGAGAGTTAAGAGCTGCTGGTGACAGTGAACTCTGTCCTCTCCTACAGAGCCCAGAAGACACTTGGTAAGTCTCCTTGTGGTGTACAGAGGGGTGACTTCCTCATTTCAGCTGGCATTATTCCAGGAAGCTTTGTTCTGTGGCAGACTGCTGTGAGGAAGGAATGGTGATTGTTACTTCAAGCCGTTCCTTGGCAGAAGGACCCATTTGAAGCGTAACTGCTGAAGGAGAAAAAAGTCACAGCTCCAGAGTGACAGCTCTCTCTGCTCCGTTATGTCCCTTTTGAATGCTGTACACCTCAGAGACTGCAGAATGTAAACCATTGCAGGTGAT
Source organism: Dinomys branickii (assembly GCA_004027595.1). Classification (NCBI taxonomy): domain Eukaryota; kingdom Metazoa; phylum Chordata; class Mammalia; order Rodentia; family Dinomyidae; genus Dinomys; species Dinomys branickii. Next base: position 7,663 of record PVLD010036056.1, on the reverse strand, counting down.
GTCAGTATCTCTTTTCCCTGAAGACCCTTTTCCCATTTTCCTATTTCCAAGAAGCCTGGCAGTGGTGAACAGCTGATGGAGATACATGACTTTAAGATAAAAACCTTAGCTTTTCTCAGTAATTGGTAAGCCATACTGATCCCTAGTAGCTAAACATAAGTCTTTTCCCACTGCAATTTTTTTCTATTCCCAAGTTATAAAGTCAGTTTTCAAAACTCCAATTACATTTTATATTTGCCTATTTGTCTTTAGCATCTAGTCTTTTATACAAATTATAGTAATTAATGAGACTTCCCTGCCTTCATACACACGTGGGCTTTAAATGCATATTTACATATTCACAAGGCTCTGATTTAGATGCAGAGCCACGAGCAGTAAAGCTAAAGGAAACGCCGTGCTCTTGCCTTGTCTTGCTTCTACATTAGATTCATCAAAATTCTAATTAGCAACATGACTTCTTATGTGTATTTTAGTTCACTCGCAGCACTTCTGCTTTGAGAAGTTTGGGAAAATGAATATTTTTAGCATGAGATAGCAGCATTTTTGCTTAAATAGTAATTTCAGGTGAATTTTCAATTGCATACATCTTCATGCAGCTGAAATTTCATCCCCCATTCTCAAATTAGCTATTTATAATTAATCAAAAAATTGATGTTCTTTTTTTGGTCTTAAATGTGTACGTGTCGGCTCACTTGATTGCCTCATTTTGCTAATGAGCTCAGGGTCAGAAGTTTTTGTCCCTGTGTGAGTTAGCTGTGCCTGGAGGAAATTTGGTTCAGAGGCTTCAAAACCCAACCTCATCTTCCAGCCAAATACTTACAGTATAGGGCAATGTTCACCCACCACTTCGGAGTATAACACAAACCTCAAGCTTTTCTCTGCATTCATACTAATGACTCTTAGCAAGGGTGGAATATTTATTCACACCCCTCCAACCCATCTGTCTTCTACCACCGGGCTGGGTCAAGGGCCAAGGTCTGTGCCTGCTTTCTTGGGTAAAGTGAACAAATAATTCAGTGCCTTGTAGGAAGGAACAGCGCAGAACAGGACGCATTTATCTTTTTCTTCTAAGATAGCGGAATGAGAATTTAGGCAGGTTACATGCATATTTTCACCTAAAGAAAACAAACTTCTCACATTCCTGTAATTACCAATTTATTTTTCTCTTTTCTGTAGTAGCCAAAATTGTAGAATTATCTTCGATTTCCTATCCAGCTCATTCACTTTTGAACCTTCTCTAATCTGTGTTTTACCTCCATAACACACCAAAATAGTTCACACTAAGATTAACGATAACCCTCAAATTTTAAATTTATGTTTCAGGTCTTCATATTACCTGATCACTCAGTAGCATTCGACTCTTCTGATCACCCTCTCCTTGAAGAACCCTCTTACACATTCCTGTTCAATCAGAGGCATTTCTGACCACTTCTCAACCTCCTTGCAATGCTCAGCTGCTCAAGTCCAGAGTGTAAATGTTGTTGCAGTTGTCAAATTCTCAGTCGCAGGCCACTTCCTTTTTTCATAATGTGCTCTTTCCTTGGATAGTCTTGAGCATAACTATCTCCAGATTTTTATTATATTCTATATCATGGTTAACCCTAAATAGTATAACTCTCTGGGTTCCAACTGTTTGTATATTCAGCACATGCGCTTGGGCGTTTCACAGACTGCCTCAGAACTGAGCCCACATTTGTCAAACTGCCTCCACTGTTTGTTCCAGTAAACCTTTACACAGAAAAGATAATATTGTAATCCCACAAATAACTTCATTGTTTGCTTAAGGAAATTCTCACAGATCAATTTAGAGGCTGCATCTTCTTACCGGAGAAATCAGTGTACTTATCAAACCGATTTCACAAGCTTACCTTAGTGTCCAGCCATCCTAATCTAATGCTGCCCCATCCCAGTTAGCTCTCTGCTCTGAAAAACTTACCATAAAATTATTGATCCCAGGCCTCTAAAATTTAATAAGTACCTCAATAGTGACATACCTTTTTCATACACTAAGACCTCTGAAGGAGTCTATTACTGCAGTAAATTACAGTATATTTAGCTTTACTTTATTAACAGATAGTCCAAGGATAATTTGAGAGCCAAAATACTTCCAACTCAAATTGCCCAAGAACAAATTTAAGGATTTTCATCATAAATTTGCTCATCTTTCAGCGTACAATATTTTAATATGCCATGGATACATCTGACTTTGCTAACAAAAATATCAAATCACTTTATTTGCCTAGTTTTAAATCTACCAAATTGTGTTCTGTTACTTTTCCAGTTAATATTATTTCAATAAATTAGGATAAAATTCATAGTGCACGTAATGTCAACTGGTATCATGGTTTCTGTGCAGGGAATCTGCTGTGGAAGAAAGAGGTGGCAGTGGGGGCTATGCCTGGCATGGCAGGAAGGATGTATATCCACTATGCATATTATTTAAAAACAATAAAATAATATATAGTTCATCCATTTTTTCATTACCCAACAACTGGTCAGTACTTTCAATAGTAAATACTCTTCCTTGGTTGGAAGAAAAGTCTAGTGGTTTCATGTTTAATCCCCCTGATTACTTTGCCATTGGTTATTTGTACCTAAAGGAGCTTTTGTAGTGGGTGCTTAAAATATTACCGCTACCTCGATTAGGTGAGTGGACCCTTGCTAACACTGGCCTGTGTTGATTGCGCGCCTCTGTTCACAAGCTGGTGCCTCACTCTAGAGGGGATACACATCTTTCCTTCTTTGAAGAAGTGTAACAGCCCCAGGATTCCCTTTGTAACAGACTCTCTAATTTCATTTATTCATTGAAGAAATATTTATTGAGTACAGTTATATGGCAGGTCTTAGTCTAGGAACAGAGGAGATAAGAGTGAGCCAAGGGAACACACGGCAGAACACAGGACCCAAAACGACTCTGAGCTCCCTGGCACTATGCACAGAATCAGCCAGAAAGCTGTATTTTCCACCCTTCATTTGAATCTGATGCAGTTTGCAAGACCAACCAGAAAAGTCTGTTTTCTTCTCTTTGTCTTCGTGAACTTCAAGAGTGTATTTCACAACATTTCACTAAGTCTATTTTTCTGAGGGCATATTCTTGATTCAGAATGATGTGACTCATGTTGATGTCCCAGTACACGTGCTCACCACACACTTCCACCCTCACCCTCCACTCTCTGGGCCTGTCTCTTCCCCCCGGCCCCCTCCACATCTCCAGAAGTCCACCTTCCACTTTCCGTCCTCTCTCTTGTTTTCTTAGGTTGCTCATATGAGAGAAAACATGCAATATTTAACTTTCTGAGGCCAGCTTATTTCACTTAACATGATGGTCTCCAGTTCATTACATTTTCCCTGAAATGTCCTGGTTTCATTCTTCTTTATGGCTAAATAATATTTTACACAATTTTTATTGTGTTACATACAACATCACATTTTCTTTATGGGTTCATCTATTCATAGCCATCTCACCTTTTGCCCAGTGTACCTATTGTGAACGCACTGTTATAAACACGGGTATGCACATGTCACTGTAACAGCTGATCTTTAATTCTCTGTAACAGGAGTGGTAGAACACAGCCAGCTAGAAATTCTGTCTTTTTGAGCAGTACCTGTACTGATTTCCATAGTAGCTGAAGTGCAGTGTAGAAGAGCTCCCTCTTCCACACACTCTCACCTGCACGCGTTGTCATGCACATCGTGGTTTTCTGTTCTCTTGAAGGGGGGGTGTTGTTTTGTTTGTTTCTGTACTTTGTTGAATTGAACCCAGGACCTTCCTACTGAACTATATCCCCAGTGAATTCTGGGCTGGGTCATGCAGTCTCCTGACTCAGCCTCCCAGAGTTCTGGGATTACAGATGTGTACTCCCATATCCAGCTTGATTTTATATTCTTTATGATACCATTCTGGCTGTGGTGAGATGGAATCTCAAAGTAATTTTGTTTTTCATTTATCTCTGTCTTCTTTTAGTGATACTTTCTACTATTTGATATACATTTGTGATGTGCAGTGATTGCATTCATTACATGTCTGCAGTCCTCATTTTCAACCTTTCATTTGAATCTGGTGCTGTTTGCTGGGCAGCTCAGAAGATGCTCTTGCATGTGGGCACGACCAGTCAGAAGACACTGTTCCTGGTGCTTCCTTTAGTCTGGCGGAAGCCAAGGGAGGTTTCCATAGGACGACTGTCCCAAGGCCTTATTTGCACGAAACAGGCCAGACTGTGGATTTTGGATACAAAAGTCCCCTCCCGTTGTCTTCAGGGCCACTGTGAGCCCTGTCATTGGCCCACCGCCCTGCAGAGCCTGCTCTCCCACCTGCAGTGAATGTGTGCATCCACTGCCTTTTGAGTGTTTGTCATCCCATTCTTTGTTGAGGACACCAGGAACCTGGAAAGCAGCCCTGTGTGGTGCCTCATCCAGGTACAACTTTGCATATTTTGACTGATTATTCATAAGGATACTATGAAGAAAATAAAGTAAATATGATTTAAGAAAAGGGCCCCAATTCTTAGGCGTGAGTATGCAAGACACCTATACCGAATCCAATATACAAAATGCTTTTATTATTAGATGACAGTCATTTGAAAAACAGGGTGTGGTGAGCCAGATGCATGCAGGTCAGGGGGTAGTCATGGATACCGACCTTCCAGTTCCTAAATAGCTCAAGACAGGCTATTTCTCAGCAACAAATACAGGTTCTACTTTCACCTAGAAAGATCATATCAGGAATGATTTGTTGCTTCACAGTCACAAGGCTGACAGCACCCCTACCTTCCTTCATGCGAGTTCCCCGGCCACAGAGATGGGTGGCTGCTTCAGAAAAGCCCTGTTAGTCCCATCCCTTGGTTTTCTTTTCCTGGTAATAACACTTGAAGGAAACGCCAAATACTTTTTCAATTGCACATCCTGTCTCCAGCTTCCTGTATTCCAAAGCTGATGAAATCAACAATCTCAGATTCAGAAAATGTTAAGGAAATGGCAAGTGTCTAAGATTACCATCATGTCACGAATAGATTTGAATTTCTCATTAGGTTTTTGACTGTGGAGATCATCTTAAGCTTGGATTAGAGTTATAGTCAAGGCAAAGAACTCCATGGGAAGTTACTAAAATAACCCAGGCAAGAAGCAATAAAATCCTGATCCATCATTAATATTAAGTAAGAAATTATGCTCACAGCTCTGCCCCATCAACCTGGTCGGACCAGCCTTCACTCGGCCTTCAGATTGTGATTTTCTTTTTATTACATTCTACATTCCAACTGTTCTTTATTTGTTCTCCCATGTTTTTTTCCACCCATGTTTCCCTATCCAAATAATTGTGCTATTCCTGGCACCTTTGTGTGCATTAGCGTTTTTGTCAAATAACCCTCTCAGTTTCGGAAGAGCACCCGCAAAGGCCCCCACTACCCCCAGCATCATCAGCTGAGGTCATCCCCTTCCCCAGTGGTTCTTCCCCTGAACCCCAAGTGCAGGCCATCTCTCTTTAGCTGTGGGGTGAGCCACTAACATCAGGATACTAAACAAACGCCTCAATGTGAATTTTGCATTACAGAAATTATAGACGAATCTTACAGGTAAATGGTCACAACTAGAGACCGTACTCATAAGTGAAATAAATCAGACCTGCATGTGTAAGCAACGTATTGTCTCACTAGTGTAAGAACCTGAAAGGGTGAATAAAAACTAGGAGGTATGATAGACATCGTGAAATGAAAGGAAAATGATCAAAAGTACTGCGCAATTGGGGTGTGGGAAAGGAGAAAGGAAAAAAGGGGAAATTATGTGTATATATATACAGGATAGCTAAGAAATTAAGAAATTACAGATGAAGTCTTTGAAATATTTTAAATATTTAAGTTTACTTTCACAGATTACCACAACTATTTCCCTGTCCATAGTGTCTGTGGCTATATTCAGTTTTGACCTGCTGTCAGCTCTGAAGAAAATGCTTTTACTATAGCTGTCATTTCTGTACACTGTACTCCAAGGCTTTCCCCTTCATAATAAGAGAAAGGTGTCTTATTTGGGGGAAAAACAGAACTCTATTACTGTCCAAATCTACCAGTTCCAAAGGCCTTAAAAATACTAACATGTCATATATTTATAACAATCTGTCATTTTATGAAGTGGATATTTTATCATGACTGTCATGCATTACATTTGAAGAGATTCTCAACAGAACACTATAGTCTCACCTTCTTGGCTGTCATTATTTAATTCAAGAAAACACCTTTGCAAACTCTTTGCTTAGGTACATAATACACACCAAGTTGTACACTATCCATTCACTGTGGTGATACATTTCTTCTGCAATGACAAGGTTTGGCTAGCACCCCCATACTGCACTCCTATTCACCTGAAAGAATTGTTGGCTAACGACTTTATTTTATTTTATTTTATTTTTTTGCGGTACTGGGGATCGAACTCAGGACCCTGAGCTTGCTAGGCAAGCGCTTATTCCACTGAGCTATATCCCCAGCCCCTGGCTAACGACTTTATATAAAGCAATTGGTATGACCCTTTTGTTTTGGTTCAACTATTTAGTTTAGCTATTTTCTGTCCTGTTTGTTTTTAAACAACAATTATTTGCACTAGTTTAATAAAAAAAAAAAGACTTCTATATATTCCTGTGGTAAAGTACGTAAGACAATGCTCTTTTGTAGAAATGAGAATTATTTTCTTGGTTCTCTTTGTAAAAGCAACATTCTTTTTTCTTTCTTATTGAACATCAAAGTACTTATCAGACTCTGAAGTGTGACTCATCTCAATTTTCCCAAAGAGAAGCTATACTTTTCCTAAGGAAATAAAAAGGTATCTCTAGTAAAGGTCACAGATATATATGGTGTCTTACCTCTTTAGTAGGATTTTAGCTCTCTATACTTCATTCTTTTCCTAAAACTTTCCTGTTACAGTCAATTTCCAGTGTAAACAAAATAGATAAGTTTCTCTCTAATACACATATTTAAAATATTCTTTTCAAAGTACTATAGTAACTCAAAATATTTCTAAATTTCAATTAAATTTTAGACTTTATGAAGATGAAATTAAGTTTGTATACTTTCTTTTAAATAGGTCAGTAAAAATTTTATAAATAACTTAAAAATTTTTTTCTTTAAAGTAAACTTTGAAGTGCCAGGGAAGGCGGCACATGCCTCTAATTCCAGCACTTGGGAGGTTGAGGCAGGAGGATCGTTGCGAGTGCAAGACCAGCCTGGGCTACAAAGTGATCTCAAGGCCAGTCTGAGCTGCACAGTGAGACTCTGCCTCAAAATGACAAAAAAAAAAAAAAAACTTTGAAAATGTTACTTTGAAATATTTAACAACCATTTGGGGGCTGTGGAATATTTACATAAAGTAAAAATTTAGGAAAGAATATAATTCAATTAATTAGTATAATTAGGGAGGTATTATTTTTCCAAACTTAGAAAACTTGCTTTATGAAATCATAACACTATTTGTGTTGGCATGGTTTGTCTTGTTTCATAAAGCTAAGAAGAAAAAGTCATAAAATTTATGAAGAATCTAAACTGCTATCATAAGTCAGAATTGATAAGTTTGGATGGATGGATGGATGGACGGACAGCTGGATGGATGGGTGGGTGAATGGGCGGATGGGTAGATGGATGGGTGGATGGATGATGGGTGGATGGATGGGTGGATGGATGGG
>PVLD010036055.1:0-11270 GCA_004027595.1 Dinomys branickii | reverse complement strand
AAAAAAAAAAAAAAAAAAAAAAAAAAAAAAAAAAAAAAAAAAAAAAAAAAAAAAAAAAAAAAAAAAAAAAAAAAAAAAAAAAAAAAAAAAAAAGAAAACATTCCATGGTGTGGCTCAGTCGGGGATATGATAGTCTAACATTGGGACAGAGAAAAAGGCATGATTTACAGATGGACCTGCTAAATATACAGGTGGGAAAAGAAATTGGAGATCAGTGGCTTACAACCCACAAACTTCAGAAATGTTAGAACAGACTGGGCAAGGTAAATGTCATCAGTATGCTGAACTATGTGCTGTTTGGCTATGCATAACATATGAACAGAGAATGGAATGTCATGTTTTTACTGATTCTTGGGCAATACTCATGGGGTTATTGACATGGATTGAACAATGGCACACGGATGAATGGAAAATTAGGGACAAGGAATTATGGGGATGTGAATTATGGCAAGAGATATGGCATGATTTGCAGTGTACTAACATTGCTGTTTTTCATGTAGATGCTCATTCTGTCCCCAATTCAATAGAGAGACATTACAATCAAGTCGTGGGCAATCTAATAAAAGTTCAAGCGGCACATGTGACACCCACAGATCCTGATTCTTCTTCTTCTGCGTTGTATAACGCACGATGGGTACAGGAGCAAACTGGGCGTGCTGATGCTTATGCTAGGTACAGGTGGGCCCAGGACCATGGCATTCATACTACATTAGATGATGGTAAAACAATAGTATTGCAATGTCCCATTTGTGCTCAAGATGAAATGAAACCTCTACCACAAATTATAACAGGCAAACTGAATAGGGGAAAGAACCTGGCCCAAATTTGGCAGATAGATTACACTGGACCTCTGCCCCAATCAAAGGGATGTCACTACATATGTACGATAGTAGATACTCATTCAGGAGTACTTATAGGCTGCCCATATGAAAGAGCGGAGCTACTCAGATCAATACCATAAAAACGTTAGATTTAACTAGTGTGTATTATGGTACTCCCCTACAAATAGAAAGTGATAAGGGATCCCATTTTAAAGGTAAGTTAATTTTAGAATATTGTAAACATAGTCATATTGAATGGATTTATCATATTCCTTACTATCCCCAAGCAGCTGGAAGTATTGAGCGCATGAATGGATTGTTAAAAGGAAAATTCCGCAAGTTAAGAGATAATTCCTATAAGTCCTGGAAAGATAATCTTCATACTGCTTTGGAACAATTAAATAGCCGAGTGATGACTAATCATATGACCCCTCCCCAGCGATTGCTTACCCCCATGATGGAAGTAAGAAATTCACAAGCCCAGTCATTAAAGTTACAATGGTGGAAGTTTAGCCCTGAAGCTTTGGCTCCTTGGAGAGCCACTACCCATTCTGCTGGTCATGATTTGTTTGTTTATCAAGATTGTACTATCCCAGAAAATACCCAGAAAATAATACCCACAGGATTGGGCCTTCAAATTCCACCTGGATATTATGGTCCAATTGCGGCCTGATCGAGCCTTGCTGAAAAGGGGATGATAATATTAGGAGGGGGAATTGATTCTGATTGTACCCAGGAGATTAAAATATTGCGTTTGAAAGTAAGTTCGAGTGCTACTTCTGTGCAGAAGGGATCAAGAATAGCTCAAATTTTATTTACAAATGAAGTTTTGCCTGGACATGTATGGGTGAAAGCAAAACCTGATTCTTCCCCTCTTCCGGGGGAAATTATAGCTACCGGAAAGGATAATTGTGTATACGTGATAATTCCTCCTAATGAAACTCCTATATCAGTTCCTACTGATCATCCCTTTAAATGACCCTAGATGTGTTTACTCATTTGAACTGATGGATGGAGCCAGACGGCACGAACTCTTCTCACGCAACACCGTAATACAACAGAGAATGTTACTATAAGATTGGGCTGAAGGAATGATACTACAGAAAGGAAACAAGGTTCTTTCACCTGCCCTACTAGTACTCAATGTGTACACACCTATTTAACTTTTGAAGGACTAAACCTGAAAACCTGGGTAGAAGAAAACAGAGTTCGAAGAGTAATACATGCTTATTCGTCTGTTCATGTGACTTATACTTCTAGTGTTAATCTTTCTTGTTCTATTACTGATTTAGAACTCATGTTACTTCTTCTGATTATAGAACATTATCACGGCAACAAATGAAGCCTTGGAACGAATCTAATGTTATAAATGAATCCTATACATGTGATATATTATTTCATTAGGAGCTCTATTAGGATTACTATGTGTATGTCGTTGTAGCTGTTGTATGTATAGAAAGGTAAAACGGATGCATAATGATTTATAACAAGCTCACTTTTCACAACCTTATGTACACAAACAAGGCTAGGACCGACTGTAAAGGAAATTATTGTTGTTAAGAGTCTTGTTTGTGTCCTTGAGAACTGAGAAAAACCAAGAGTTAAAATTCCGTTCGGCCAGAGAACTCCTAGAGCATGCAGAGTGTTCCGGGGAATGGGCAGTCTGGCCAACTGCCCGTTCTCGCCGGCTGGCCTTCAATAATTGTTTTGAGAACCAGGCTAACAAGGACATAAACAATAAAACAATAATTTGGTAACAATAACCTTGTGAATCTGTTCTGGTATCCAAACCCAAATTGGATGTAAACAATGTTATATAACTGTTCATGTTCTAGGAGAATATATAAAATCTGAGACTGCAGCAAGAAGCTGAAGCAGAAGGCAACCCCCGTTTTGACTTGCGTTCCCGTGTTGATCTGAAGCGGTGCTGCAGTACAGTGCGTGTTTCTATGTAAATAAATCTTTTGTACTATCTACTATATTGATACGGTGTGTTGCTTTCTCCCGCGAATCTGCCTATAATATTAAGTCTGAGCTCAGCACGCGAAACGGAAAGTCTGTTTCGCATCACACCCCCATGGCAGACAGCTCCAGGGCGCTGGAGGTGCAGGGCATGGTTCAAGCGCAGCAATGCACAGGCGCAGTAGCAGGGCTCCCGCCGAGGTGGGCGAGGCTCCTGCTGGGACATCCATTCAAGGGTGTCGCCCTGCTGAGACGCACCCCAAAGCCTGGGGTTCCTTTCCTGGTCGGCTTCCTGCCTGCTGGCAACCTGCGTCTTCAGCAGCTACCTGGGGCAGCCCGGATCCCTGCTCACTCACATCGGCGTCTCCCGGCTCACTCAGGCTCGCTTGGGCCTCGCTGATCTGAGCGCAGCATCTGCACCTCCTTGCTGCGGTGACCCGAGCTCGTCTGCGGGGTGGGCCCCGGGCGTGCTGGAGCTGTGGGTCTCGGCAGCGTTTCTGTCCCCTGGCTTCTCGGGCAACGGCTGCGCCTTCGGTGTCACCCCTGGGCGGCTTCTGGCCTCAGTGGGAGCAGACCTCTCCAGAGCACTGGCAGGAATGGCGGCACAGAGCCTCGAAATTATCGAGCGCCCAGGCCCAAGCCTGTTCGGGGTTCAGGCCCGGCGGCTCCTGGGGCTCCGCCTGCACCCAGCCTGGGCTCTGCCCTTCCGAGGCTGATGGGAGGAGCGCCATAGCTACAGCTTTCCCAGCAGGCCCAGCGAGCCAAAAGCGCGGCCCGACTGCTCGCTACCCGCGCAGCTTTATAGTGCCCGGGCTGGAGCCCGACCCCCGGGGGCGGAGAGAGGAACGCTCGCCGGCGCCACTGATTGGTCCACGGACTGAGGGGGCGTGGCGGTGCACGCCCTTCTTCTCCCCGCTTGGGAGGCTGAGGCAGGCGCAGGGCTGGGAGGTCCAGACCAGCCTGGGCTACAAAGTGAACTCAAGGCCAGTCTAAACTGCGTAGCGAGACCCTATCTCAAAAACCGCAATAATAATATTAAAAAAAAACCAACTACAAAAAACCCTTTCGTTCTTTCCAGAATTGATACACCAAAACCTCTTCACACTGTGTGGACCGATCTTGCAAATTTTGATATTGTTTTATGAACGCTCAATAAGGGTTACAACCTTAATGCTTCATTTTTGTGGTTATCTTTCCCGTTCAGTACTCACTGTTTCGTATACTAAAACTCGTAAAATTAAAACTAATAATTCATCAATACAAATATTCTAAAGGCCAAGCGGTCTTTCGTGACCAAATTAGTCTTAGTCCTCAAGCAGCCCAAAGCAATGAAGATTTCCTGGCCATTGGGCGCGGTGACTGGGTGCTGCCAGGGTTGGGCCCTAAGCGGCCCCGGGCTTGCGGGCGCCAGGCGCCACCTAGTGGTGGCGAGAATCAGCCACCGGGAGCCGGACACGGGCGGAGAGGGGGGTGGGCGCAGAGGCGGAGGATCCCGCAGCGCGGCGGGCTGTGTAGCTCCTCTTGGGGGCGGCTGCAGGCGTAGGGAAGTGATGCCGGCCTTAAAACACGCGAGGTCTTGTCCACCGTCTCTTCACTCCTTCCCAGTGACCGGAGCCCGCAGCTCGCGCTCCTGGGCGATCTCCGCGCCCTACCCCCGTTCCGAGGCCCTGAGCCCGCTCCCCGCAGGCGGGCTCTCGGTGCCCCAGAGGCTCGTCTGGCGGCCACGGGCTGCGGCTGGCCGCGAGGGCGACCGCGTGCCGTGGCCGCGCTCCTTGGCCGTCTTTACCGCGCCCTGCCGCAGAAGCACTGGTTTGACTCGTGCTAGGCTTCCAGGGAGCTCCTGCCTGGCTCGTGGGCGCATCTCAACGCGCACGCGCACGCGCACGCGCACACCTAAGTGGGTCTTCCGCAAAGACGTTACGCTGAGTTACTTCCTATCTGGAAGTTCTAAATCTCCACCTTGAAAATGTTTTCCTTTAAAACTGAGACGGGGCCTCTCCCCAAGTCACTAAATTGCCCGGCTGGGCTCCTTTCATTCATTTCGTTAGCTATTTTCTTTTTGAGACAGGGTCTAGCTAGGCCGCTCCTTCTGGCCTTCAGCTCACTTTGCATTCCAGGCTGGTCTCCAGCTCGCAATGATGTTCCTGCCACGGCCTCCCAAGTGCATTGGCCAGGACACCTGGCTGGACTCCAATTTCCAGTCCTCCCAGACCCCTGCGGTTACAGGCCAAGGCCCAGGCCGCTTCCTCTCTCTCCCTCCTCCCTCCCTCCCTGTCCCTTTCCTGCCCGCCCACCTGGGCTCCCTCCCGCCCTTAGCAGCGATCCGGCCTTGCCTCGCGCTTGCTGGGCAGTTACACCGCTGAGCCGCACCCTTGCCCTTGCTTACACTTCTTTAGCATGACCCAATCTTTGCATGAACTCACATGTTCCCTTAGAATTAAACAGTACTTGCCGTGTACTAAATGTTTGACACAAAGTTTTATTTGAAAGTTGCTTGTTCCCAGCCGGGTGTAGGGGTGCACACCCAGCTGCCATCCCAGCACCCGCGAGGCTGAGGTGGTACCTACCAAAAGCAAAACTAGATGAAAGAAAACAAAACAAAATCTTGTTCCGCTGTTCTTTCTATTTTTCGAGGCTTTCAAAATGTTTTCGCAATATTTCGATCCCCACTACCGCTAAACAAAAAGCAAAAAACGAAAAGAGAACAAGGAAAACTTAACAGTCCATCTCTTTTCCTCTTACACTGAGAAACTCATCTCGTGTATTTGTCCTTTGTCATACACACATTTCATCTAGTTTCTCCCAGTGTGATGTCATTTGTTTTATGTGAACTGCAGAGAAGACAGTTCTATCGCTTGTGCCCCCGCAGCGGTTTTCTAGTCCTGAGCGTTCTTTGGTTTGCCACAGCGGAGGTCAGTCCAGGACAGCGCAGGTCAGCAAGGAAAGTACAAGGAGGCCGGCTGACACACTCGCTTGTGTTTTAACGGGTATCGCTGGCATTTGGCGTGGTCAAATTATCAAGGTTCTCCACTGACGTCCGCTTCGTGACAGCTGCTTCCTCCGTTTTGCCGAAGAAGGTTTTTGCCTTCAGTGTCGCTGTGACATGTGAAGAGCTGGTGAGGGAGCTCAGCGGGACAGAGCTTGGCCCAGGTGTGCATTGCCCTGCGTTTCAGCCCCAAAAGATAGTCTGAACCTTCCGGTAGCTGTTAAATCACTTTCCTCTTTATTTATTTAATTTATCCGTAGTGCTGTTGTAGTCATTTTCAGAAAAGCTCTCCTCGTAGAGAAATCGAATTATCCTGGCACCGATTTTTCTCCTTGCTGCGAAATTCAGCCTTGTGGGCTGCTTGTTAGCTGTGTCTCCCAAAGAGTCTGAGTGTGGGGGCTGCGGAAAGCAGAGGGACACTGGGCAGCCTTTGCCGCGCCCTCTCCTGGCGCGGGCACCCCTACCAGCTCAGGGGTCACTTGTCGCCTCGGGGTTGGTCCTCCCTCCCGCCTCTCTGAACTGGCGGGCAGGGACACCTTTGTTCACCCTCACATTACCAACGTCCAGCAAAAGCCCTGGTGCTTTAACCCCGTGCTCTCTGCGGAAAGCACAGCCGCATCTCTTATAATACTAAGGCCAAAGGTAACTTGCATTATTCTCATGTTGTGTTCATAAATTTAGTATGAAAATGTGTACATAAATTGTTACTTGGAGTCTAAAGCTGTTTTCTGTCCCAGCTTCATCAGGAAGGGAAGAAGAGGATCAGCTATGGGGCGGCGGTTCAGCAATCCCTCTGGCCCTCATGCTCTGCTATGTTTATATTCAGAAGTAAGGCAGGTTTCACGACCCTGGAAAAAGTATGAAGCTTGTCTGAGGGAGTCGAATTTTCTTTGTCTTTTTGAGACAGGGTCTCACTGTGCAGGTCAGGCTGGTCTTGCATTCCTTTTTGGGCAGAGAAACTCACACTCAATTCAAAGTCCTGGGTCATTATCTGATCTCATTTTAATTCTTATCAAAACCTTCCCACTGGGTGTGGGGGCTCATGCCTATAATCCCAGCCCTCCGGACACTGAGCCTGCAGTTCCAGACCAGCCTGGGCTACAAAGTGAGCTCAAGGCCAGCCTGAACTGCACTGTGAGACCCTGTCCAAAAAGACAAAAACAAACAAACAAACAAACAATAACACCTGCCCAACCCTTGTCTCAGGCCCTTTCCCTAACTAGGGGCCTGATTTATAAGCTCACTAATTACATCCTTGTTTACAATTGGACTACTGAAATGAATCTTTCCACAGGGTTTAGAATGCTGCAAGAAGCTCAAGGGATGATATATTCGCAAGGGATATTGCAATGTATTAATGTGAAATGGACACAGTGTGAAACAGCTCAGCACCTGTCTGCAGGGTAACCCACGACCAGCAGAGGGCGCAGAGGGTCCTCTAAACACCTGTTAGGGCCTAAGCTCAAGCCCAGGAAGCTAGGTCTTGTCAGCCTATGGCATTTTTTCTCTGTCTTGGCATCAAAAGACTTGAAGAGACCCTGTCATAAGTAAGCAAAAGAGTCCTTGTAAAATATCTAAGTGTTAAGTGAATTTTTTTTATGCCTTAAGCACATATTTAACTTTTGGCTTTGATCTATATTTGCAATTTCACTAGAAAGGTCAACATATTTGTATACTTTTCACAGTAACCTATACATGTGAAGGTGGGTGGGTTTTTTTGTTGTTGTTGTTCAAGGAATTGAACTTAGGACCTTGTATTTGTGAGGCAGGTGCCACTGAGGTACAGGGCTGGCCCGAATTTGGAGATTTTAGCAATGTGAATAACGTTTCCATTGTTTAACTGAGAAGCTTGTGCTTCATGAAATACAGTGGTAACGTTCTCTCTGTAACCTGTCTGTCTCTCTGTTCCTGTGTCTCTGCCTCTCCCTCTCCATCTCTGTCTCTCTCTGCCCCTCCTCATCTCTCTGTTTTCTTTCTTTTTTCTCTTTCCCTCTCTGGTTTAGTTTTATATATATAGGAAATAGAATAGTTGATATTTCTTTAAGATAATCTATTACAGTTTCTTGATATTCATATTTTCCTTTTCTTAACAGATTTTTCAAATGTCTCTGCTTGGTGATTGTCTTTGCTTTATTCCAGGAAATCCCATCTGGAATCCAAAGGCCCCTTCTGGACCCAGAAATCTGACAGCCTTTGTTCCTTACTGCCTTCATTAACCAGCAAAAGTCCCTTTCCCTTGAAATTTACTGGGTCCTACAGGGAAGTAGAAACCCCCAACTTGAGTCAGTTTGTGTTTTCTAAAATCAAGGAATGAATTTTAGAAACAACGCAGGTTAAAAGCAGAATTTATTGAGGGAAAGAAAGCTTCTGTATGAGAGAGAGAGACCGAAGGAGGGCCCGAGTGGGTTCCCCAAGACTCTGTCTTTTCTAGGGGCTTTTATAGAGCACATGGGATTTCCTACAGCCTGTGTTTGAGGGGCTAGAGACTCATCATCCACCTGTGGAGAAGGCAAAATTCTCTGGCCCACACAGCTCCTGGTGATACTTCAGGAAAACCAGGAGGCTTGTAGAGGCATGGGCCCCACACTCCTGCAGACTGTCTCTACCAGGGCCCCTGAAGAACAACAAGAAAGAATGAAGGGCAAGAAAGCAATCACCAAGAAGAGACATTTTAAAAACCTGTTAGGAAAAGGAAATTATGAATACTCCAAGACTCTGTCTTTTCTAGGGACTTTTATAGAGCAAAACTGTGAGGTGAGGTGGGTCCAAGGCAGGGGAAAAAATGGGAACTCACAAGGTGGGCAGGAGGTCGGACAAACTAGAGTCAGCCTGTAAGAATTGTTCAGGTAAAATTGGTTAAATCAAGATCAAATGGGGAAGCTAGTCATGTAGCTGGAGGGCATGAATACAGAACAGTGGCCTTTCCTGTCAGTGGCTGGGTCAGTGACTGCCCAAGGGGATTGCTACCTATTTAGAATATCAATCCCTGAGGTCCATCCCTAGGGAGGTATGTGGGTGCATTTGTTTAGTCTTTTGTCTTGAGGTCCGGCCCTGGCAAGTTCCTCTGCTTTTGCAAGGTATCTTGTCTTCCATCTTGGCTCCTTCCAGGGCCCAGTGCTGTCTGACTCCCTATAATATTTCTATCTACCTCAGCTGCCTCTAATGCAGGGATCCCAAGGCCGGTACCACTGCCTGTCTGCAAATTCCTGTGTGAGCTTCGTTAGATTTTCTTTCTTCCTGCTTGTGTCTTACATCTAAAATATATGGGTTGGTTAAAAGCAACTGTAGATACAAGTTTGAGTCAGGAATTAAGAAAAGGGTTTATGGAGTAATGTAGTCACCGTAGAGCTTAAAATACATAAATATATATATTTTGACAAAAAATGTCTTTGCTTACAGTCCAAATTCTTTTTCTATGCCATATTTATGACCAAGTGTGGGACTTGGTTTTAGCAATGATTCTGACCCTCACGCTTGGCTGTGTTTATCTTCCGAATGTGGGTTTCTTTTCTGACACTGAACACAGTATAGAGCTGTTCGGAGGCAGTCAGACTGTTTGCTACTTTTTCATCTTTACTCTTTCTCAGAAACTCCTTACGTTTATGTGCAGCATCTCTATTTACACAATAGTATATTGCTCTTGGTGGTCATATGCTAATTTAGTTGAATAAAAACGAATAGACTGAGAAACACCGTGTAAAAATCTTAACTCAGTGCCTCCCACCTCGTTCCCAGCAGCAGTGCCCATTCCCCCTCATGCCCATTTGTCTCAGGATGGCCTGGCCTCGGAATGTGTCCTGTTATTAAGGAACCGCTTCTTCAATAGAACATTCACCCAATCTAGTGACACAGCTTCGGGACAGCGCACAACCCTTTTAAGAATCCCATGGCAACTCTGAAAAGCCAGGAATAAAACCCTTAAATGCAAGTATTAGTCAGACAAGGTGAGATTGACATCATAGGACAGAGATAGCCCCAGGAACCAATCACTGTGAAGGTGTTGGCTGTCTGAACTACCCAATCAGGAGGGACAAGGGAGGTGGGATATTCTAGGGTCCTGGTGCAGAAGTGCTCCATGTGAGTTCACTGCTGAGAGCCCGCTACTAGCTATACGGTTTTTGTGTTACTTCTTACTGAGGCCTGCAAAGGATCCTGGGAGACCCTCAAGCCATGCAAGGGTAACAATATGGAATGGGAACTGGGAATGGGATGGAATTATGTGAGTTCTGGGGGAGGGTGGCCAGAACCAGCTATGACAGTCTACAGCCTCCCTGCTTAGATCTCGACACGGAGGTCTTCCTAAGACGTTGGTTGTTCAGCTATCATCTGTCAGTATTTTCCCTTTGCTCAGGCAGGGACAGTTCTGGATCCCCTGCATACTGTCCACATTGTGACACTGTAAGCACAAAACGCCTTCTGGGCAGCCCAGGTACACCAGTATCTCCACCCGTGTGAGGAGTGCGGTGGTTTGGGGCACACCTGGGATGCATCCTGAAAATGAAAAAAACTATCATTTAAATGATTCATGTGAGATCTCTACTCACACTGGTGTCATTGCATAAACAGAACTAATCTCACTGTGTTGAGCAATGAGATGCAGATCCAAAGAATTGAAAATTGCTCCTTGATGGCCAGGATGGATCCCAAGTGGGCAGCCATCCCTCCTGTGACACATGGCTCTGTGGATTTAAAATGTCCCCCCTTTTTTGGGACACAGGATTTAGGTGTGTATCCCAGCCTGGCCTTGAACTCTTGGCCTTCCTCCTTCTTCAGCCTCAGCTTGCTAGGAGCACAGTCATGAGACACCACAGCCCACCAAAGCAACCCCCTTTTTACCCAGGTTCTCTAACCCATCTCCTCAGCATGCAGGGTCTAATGGAAACAGATTTTGGAGGAAAAAATAGCTATTTGTACTTTAAATTCTAGAAACTCACGAGATTACTTAGCAACTACAACTTTTAGTAGAAAAGGTTCTGCATTTTTTGTGGTGTACAAATTTCACTGGTGGTTCAAAGTCCAGAGTCATTGTCTCTTTGCAATTCTTTAATTCTTTCCCAGCCACTAATGCCCAGCTCTGCCTCAGGCTCTTTCCCTAGCTGGGTGCCTTATTTATAAGCTAATTACAAAAACTGTTCTTTACAATGGGGCTTCTGAAGTGAGGAGTTCCTTAGAGTTTGGAAAATTGACAAATATGAAGGGGATCTGCTTTTATTAGCTGGGGAGAGAAAAGTGTTCCTGCCCAGAAAAACTTCCTGATGCTGCTGCCTGTTAATCGCACACCGATAAACACAATGAACTGTGGGATCTACAGGGCTGTATGGATGTCATAAATATATGAATGGAAAGGGCAATGGGTGTCGTCTCTGAAATAATTGGTGTAGTCCCTGGAGTGGGTTGAGATATTGACTTAAAAATTGAAACACTGTTGAGATGGACTTTGCATTGAACAACTACTGCAGTGGGGGTAGATTCTCATGGTTAAGACCCACATGCATGTGAAA
>PVLD010036054.1:0-11272 GCA_004027595.1 Dinomys branickii | reverse complement strand
GTGCATGGACTACATGAAGACGAAAGATTTGAAGGACCTAAAGTAGTTAGCATTGCTGGTTCCAAAGTAAGAGAGATCCATCTAGCAGAGAGAAGAGGATAGGCCCATAGCAGGAATGTGCCTGGCAGGTTTGTGGGGCAGCAAAGTGACCCATGCAGGTGACTGAGAGCAAAGGGAAGAGTGAAAGATGCAGTGGCTAGGTCCTGGGGAGGAGTGACTGTTTCCAGGGCCTCAAGGACCACGGTGAAGACGTGGGCTATGGCTCTGTATGAAGTGGGAGCCAGTGCAGTATTTGAGTGGAGGAGGGCCTGGCTTGTGTTTAAATAGAATCACGTGGGTTGTTTTATTGAGACAGACCGTAGAACGGCAAGAGGAGAAGCAAGACACCAGTGACAAGCCTACTGCAGCAGTATTGGTGGCTGAAACCAGAGTGGCAGCAGGCAGGAGGCTGTGTCAAGTAGTTGCATTTGGGGAATGTTTTGAAGTAAGTGTACATAGGTGAGGTGAAACATATTGGCCGTGAGGTGAAAGAGAAAAGAAGGATCCAGAATATGGAGTTGTTATTGGTACTGACTTGGGAAAATCTATAGGAGGAAGGAGTCTGAGGAGGGGATCAAGAATTGGTCATGTTGGAGTTTAGACTTTGAAGTGCGTATGTTGAGTAGGAATTAACAACTGGGACAAATTTGGGGATTGTTAGCGTAGAGAGGATATTTTGAGCGATGCAGTTGGATGAATGGGAAAGTTACAGAGGTGGAGTAAAGATTAATACCAAAACTGAGTTAGAGAAAGGGAGGAGAGTCAACAGTGGGAATTGAAGCTGCCACATGGAGCAGGAAGGAACCCCAAGTGTATGGGGTTCTAGAAGTCAAGGGAAGAAAACGGAAGGGTATGAATTGATGTCAAATCCTGCCTCTAAGTCAATTAGATGAGAACTTCTCCATGAAGGTAGATTTTCAGTAGTGAGGTCATTGTAGAACTTAATGAAATAGTCGTGATGAGGTGGTAGGAGTGAATACATGTTGGTAGTGTGTATAAGTCTAGAGGAATTGCAGGCTGGGGAGATAGGCACTCCTGAGAAATTTTGCTTCAAACGGGAACAGAGAAACTAAGCAGTAGCTGGTGGGAAGTGTAAGATTAAAGAAAGGAATCATTTCTACCTCTGAAATGTATTAAGTAATGCAGATTGTGTTGAATAAAGCCATGATTTGCCAAATCTAAAAGGAAATCACAGCTCTAAGAAAGAACGGGTTTCAAAGTAATGTCCCCAGAAGACCAATATCACTACCACCTGGGGATATATTCAAAATGCAAATTCAAGCAAGGCCGCCCCAAACCTACTGAATCAGAAGTTGTGTTTTCACAAGCACTTGGGTGATTCTGATACAGAGTAGAACATAGTTATCAGGTAGGTTTACTTCCAGGTCATTAGGAGAGAATGTCTCCATTTCTTTAAGAGCAGAAGTTATTATTTCTCTCCCTGCCCAACTTTGTGCTTTTTTTCCTCTATGCCCAAGCATTTTCCACCCTAAGGTTGGTCTCTCTGTCTCTCCCTCTTTCTCTCTGTCTCTGTGTCTCTCTTTCTGTCACTCTCTGATAAATAACAGCATATTATTGTGTCAATAGGAATGAGTCAGTAGAAGAAAAAAGCATTCATAATATAGGAATCTTTCGGTTTTCTCAGTTTAGTCAGATGTTTTACATCTAGCTGAGACTGAGGGCAGAGATTTGGCAAGCATTGCAACATGCCTGGTGGGCAATACTCTATGAAAACAGTCACACTTGCACATCCCTCCCTCAAACCACTGGTCACAGGGCAGGAGGGGTTTGCTGTGCCACTCGCTTCACCGTCACCACTGTGAACCCGAAACTTGTCCCCGGAGGCTACAGCTAGCCACTCTGGTGAAACAAAACAACCTGATGACTTATCAGGGAGTGAACAGTTTCCTGGTCACTTGCCTCCATGTATGCTAGCAAAATTTGCTGCCAGGCTGCGTTCTCCTCTATTTGGAGGAAGGCAAAAGAGGCAAGGGGCCTTCTATCCCAAATCTACCCTGTGTGGCTTGAGTTAGCTGCGCTATTTCAGTCCGTCTGTTTCTTTTTGGAAACTTTCCAGTATATTGGTCCTGCTCCACTGGTAGGAGGGAGTCCCACTGGCAGCTCTATGGTTTGGATTGCTGTTTATTAAGCCCTATATCTATGTTTTTTTTGATCTACAAGTCTCTTCTTTCAGATTGATGTTGGCATCCGGAGGTATGTCCCTCCTTTACTTCTAATTCCCTGTGTTTTTGTTGATTTACTCTGAGTAGCTCCAACGTGGCTCCTCCTCTGTTCAGTCATGTTGAATTCCCTCTCAGTCACCTTTTTAAAATGTACAATTCACTGGGTGTTTTAGTATTTTCACAAGGCTTTGTATTGATGATCACCATGTAATTGCAGAATATTTTCTTCAATCCATAAGGAAACTCCATACTCATTAGCGGTCATACTCTCTTGTTACTTTCTCCCACCCCACCCCCAGCCTTTCAGTTTTCTGTTCATATGAATTATCTGATTCAAGAATGTCATATAAATGGATTTGTATGGTATGTGCTCTTATGTATCTGGCTTTATTCACCTAGCAGAACATAGTCCAAGTTCATTCAAGTTGTAGTATGTGTCAGTTCTTTGTTCCTTTTAATACCTATATAATAGTCCAACATATGGGCATACCACAATTTGTTTATTCCTTTAATAGTTTGATAAACATTTGGGTTGCTTCCAATCTTGGGCTGTCATGAGAAATGCTGTTATAAACATTTGTGTACCAGGTTTTGTATGAACATACGTTTTCACAAATCATGGTCAAACATACTTAGGACTGGAGTTGCTAGAGTCTATGGTAGTACTATGCTTAACATTTTGAAGAACTACCAAATTAGCAATGCATAAAGATGCCAATTTCCCCAATTCTCATCAATTTCCCCAATTCTCATCAATTGTTGTTTTTTCTTTTTGACTAGAGTCATTCCTTTGTGTGTGAGGTGGCATCCTGTTTTGGTTTTATTTGCATTTCCCTAATGCTTGTTGCTGTTGAATATAATTTATGTGCTTTTTGGTCAATTCTGTCTCTTATTTGGAGAAGGCTATTCAGGTCTTTTGCCCAGTTTTTAATTGGGTTATTTTTCTTTTAATTGACTCACCTTAATGAGCTCCTCTTGTGTCCAGATCTAGTTTCATAAGCCTTTGCTACCTCAGTAGTCCTCTGATCGCAAAAGATGTTTACAAAAACTTGCCTTTTCTAGTCTTTCATGTTAGAATATCCATCCACTAGAAGCTACTCAGTCATAGAAAAAGACTTTAGATTTCATGGTTAAATTGTGTTTGTATTGCCCTTACCTTTGTCTGTTTGAGAAAGGGTTCCTCTGTATTGTTCTGGCTGGCTGACCTCGAACTCATTGTGTAGCCTAGGCTAGCCTTGAACTCATGGCAACCCTCCTGCCTTTGCCTCTCAAATACTGGGCTTACAAGTATGAGCCGCCACACCTGTCTACCTCTGTCTGTTGACTGAAAACACAGAAATAATAGCCCTTCATTAGTGCTGAACACACCAACCAGTCAGCTTTCTTTCTACACTAAATTGAAGCAGATTTTCTTTGGAGAAATAGCCGACTATAGGGAGTGTGCAAGCACAAAATGAATATGGATTCTTGCTATACCCGAGAGTAAGAAAGTGATCAGAGAATAACAGGAATAAGACAAGACAGGAATCACTGTGAAGTATCCACTGTAAACTAAGGATAATTCAAACATCAAAAACGGATCATAGGGGTGGGGATATAGCTCAGTGGCATAAGCGCCTGCCTGACAAGCACAAGGTCCTGAGTTTGATCCCCAGTACCACAAAGAAACAAAAAAGTGGATCATAGTTTATAGTACATTGAGTTATAAAAATCTATGGGTCCATGGTGGTACCCAAAACAAAGAAAGGAGGAAAAAAAAGAAAAAGCTGAGTGTTTCTTTTTAGGCAGGATAGTGTCAGTTTTTAAATGGAGGAAGGGCAATATAATTAGAATAGTGCTATTTTATAACCTCAAAGGTAATACAGTAGTTGGCTCAGATAAAGATCATCAATGAGTGCTAATATAATTGGGTATAATGTTCCTGGAAATACATCCTGAAGTTTCACTCTTTGGTTTCCTTTTAAAAAGGGAAAATAGCAGGGCATGGTGGCCACACCTGTAATCCCAGCACTTGGGAGGCTGAGGCAGGAGGATTGTCACGAGTTCGAGACCAGCCTGAGCCACAAAGTGAGCTCAAGGCCAGCCTGAACTGCATAGCAAGACCCTGTCCAAAAAAAGATTTTAAAAAAAAGGAAAATATACTTTCACAATAGGCAATCAGGTCATCACCAGCTTCAGCAAGTGGTCAAGCTTGATGATGTCAGTAGTGGTTTGTTCTAAGGATACGTGTCTCCATTATGATCCTGTGGAAGGTCCACAATCTCATTTTGAAAATTCTGGTGCTCGTGAGAAAACAGGGCATTCTAGAATATGGGGCATAATACGGAACAACTGACTTGGAGTCTTTATAAGACTTTTCATAAAGAACAGAAGAAATTAGGATTGCTCTGGACTATGGGAGACTAAAAAACACCACTGCTGAATGTTTTGAGTGATCTTGGAGAAACTAGTGTTATAAAGAGTATTTTAGAGACAGCAGAAAAAAATTTAGTTAGACTTGATGCTGAATGATAATTGAATTTATGGGTATAATGATGTTATAATTAAGTAGGGAGACCTTATTGGAAAATGCATGGTGAAATATTTCTCAGTGAAGCGTCAAGGTGAAAGTAGACTACTTTTTTGTGGATTGCAAAAAGAGAAATGTGGGTGTTGGTGTGCGTGAGAAAGAGTGGGTGTAGCAAGAGATTAACGGTGAACACAGGTGAGAGATGTTAAAAATTAAAAGAAAAAACCCTTTGTAGCCTTTTATTATTTTTCCCAGAAAAGTCCACAAGATGGCAGTAGAGGAACAGTCTTTGAATGAGTTTCTCTGAACTCTTTTCCTACGTGACCCTATTTTCTGATTTGAAAAGCAGAATATGAAATCTAACAAAGGATTATTTTGGCTTTGTGAATACATTTATATGAACAGTAACACAAAGATATGAACACAAAAAGCCATTTGGGTATATTATTCTATGAATTGCTTTTATTGAAAGAAATACCTTTTTATTCAATTCGCTGCATGAAACTACTCAAGTGGGTCCAAAATAGAGTATTTTTCTAGTGAGAATATCCACGGCTTCTGTCATAGCTTAAGGAGTCAGTTGTTCTCCAAACTGAGAAGCTTGAGGGGTTGATGAAACTAGCCTAAGGTTAGTGCTTTAGCCGTGTTGGATTTGCTGGTAGCCTCCTTTTCCCACATTTTCGAAGTGTTTGAGATGAATGAAGCACCTTAGCAGCTTTTGTCAAATGCATGTGAAGGAACGCTTCTGACATGCTTTCTTTTGCATTCTTACAAACACACACCAAGATAAAATCTATTTAGCAAAATGCTTGTGGTCACATAAAGTAATTCTGGATGAGTCAGTTGTTTGCCTGTGTTTAATTTTTACTCTCCAAAGAAACCCCACTTATTGGTCAGTAGAGACGCCAAACATATACAAATTTCTAACTATGAACATTTGTGAAACAAGTTCATTTTTTAGGGAAACATGAGCCAAGCTGGTGATTATAGGAATCTCCTAGTCTTTGGTGAGTGTCTTCTGTGTGTGCTCCCCTCCTGGCCCAGAGAGTTCTTGGTTTGGATCAGGACTTGGAGAGCCACGTAATGCCCCTTGTCTTTTGATATTCTAACAGAGAGCTGCCTTTGTTATTGGAGGAACTGAAAACTACTCTGCAGACAGCTATGAAAAGCTCGTGGATTGACTTGATTGTAAAAGAAAATCCCTGATAAGTACCTTGATCTAGCTATCTGGGTGTTATTTTTAATGTGTCATGTATTAGCTGGGCATGGTGGTGCGCACCTGTAATCTCAGCACTTGGGATGCTGAGGCAGGAGGATTGCTTTGAGTTTGAGGCCAACCTGGGCTACATGGTGAATTCAAGGCTAGTCTGCACTATATAGTGAGACCCTATCTCAAAAAAAAAAATTGAAAAGTCATCATGTATTAGAATCAATCAAGGAAAAACAAAATGTCCATTTAAGATGTCTTTGCAGTGTGTCCTTGGTTTGAAGTGCCATTTATTGATGTTATACCACAATTTTTCTCTCAATTTTATTAATGTTAAAATTTTCTTTATTGAGGGGCCATGAGCTATAGTTAACAATGTGATGAGAAGTGAGAGATGAGTAGGATGGCTATGTCTTTAGAAAGGAACTTCTGACTTTTCTTTCCCAAAGAATTCACAATGGATCCACAATGGAAACACCATATTGTGTCATGTGTTGGCTAAAAGACCTTAAATTCAGTGCAGAACTGGTAAAATAAGTTGTGAGATCTGGACAATGGAGTCATATGTGGCTGCTGGATGTAGCATAGATTCACAGATACTGACATGGAAAGACGTCCGTGCTGAAATGTAGAATAAACAAAGTTGCAGAATGATACGCAGTGTGCAACTCGCTTTTGAAATACGCATTTGCTATTATATGTTCAGAAAATAAGATTGTCAGACCCTAAAGGAATATGCTTAAAATGGTTTTATTTATATTGTGTGGAAGGGTATAGTATTATAGTACAAGGGGAAATATGTTTTCTATTTATGTATTTTTCCTGTTGTCTGGATTTTTTTATGAGAATGTAGTCTCAATAAATAATGATATAAAGACAGTGTGTGTTGGCACAATCCTTTGAGTCCTTCATATGCTGAATATAATTGTTGCTCAGTATAATCATTTCTGCCATTCATCTCGAACAGACAAAAGCCAGAGAGCCAATTAATTAACTTATAAATTATATGCCTTCTACATTCAAAGCTTTTTACAATATTAAAAGACCTGAAATGGAGCAATAAAAATAAGTGTGTAACTAAAAAAGAGAAATTGTTCAGAAGGAATGAGATAACAGTCCCAGGAATGTGGAATGACTTTACTGAACACAGTGCAGAGTTTAGCTCTGAGTTTTCTGGTACACAAGAGAAAAGGAAAATGCATTGACCTTATTTATATTGCTGCAAAAGTAAGAACAAGAAATTTTTCATGTGGCATTTTTGGTAGGTGACATTGACATATTGGATGAGTTTTCATTTTTACAAAAGATACAGAAATCTTTGATTTAATATATTCACTGTTTACCCTTTATAAAAATACAACCAAAATATCAAATGACAACTCATTTACCGAAAGCATCTCTTCTTCAAGGAAAATGAGGAAATATAGTTCAGATACATGTTTTCCTGATGATTCAAACAAATCATTTTCACACCTGGCTTTATATCAGAATCAGCTGGGGAGCTTTTCAGCCAGGTGTGGCGGCGCACAATTGTAATCCCAGCACTCCGGGAACTGAGGGAGGAGAATCATAAATTTAAGCTTATCCTAGGCAATTGGTGACTTAGTGAGACTCCATCTCAAAATAAGAAATGAAAAAGGCCAGAGTACAGGTTAGTGCAGAGGCTCTAAGTTCAATCCTGAGTAACAACAACCACAACAGCAACAAGCCCCGCCCCCCCGGATGGGGAGCTTTGGCAAATTCAGATTCCATGCATCTTCCGAGATTCTAATTCCAAAAGTCTGGCAGAGAGCCGGAGAACCTGCAGTTGTTAATAGTCTCTGCATTTTCTGATTCAAATCCTGCTTTGGGAACCACTCATGTGTGATAAACAATAAGCATAGCATGTCTTCCTCTAGCATAGATTCTATTTGAAGGTAAATAAATTAAACTAGTTTTGTATGAAAACAGATGAAGTATGAAATGTAGTTCTAATTTTGCATTAATTTCTGAAATGAAATAGAAGCCTTACGCATTTAGTGCAAAGGAGAGTTCATGTGGGACTATACTTCCAGATTTAGAGGAGGTAGATTTCACATCTTACTCTTTTAAAAGATACAGGGGAAGGGGTTTTAAAGCACTGAGGGAAATGTGTCAGTTAGGAATGAGTGCTTATAAAAGGCTGTAATATTGAGGATTAGAAAGTGTATCATCAAAGCTATGACCCAACCTCAAAACCTCTGCCACCTATCACCTTCACAAAGCTCACAGCTTACTAGTGACATTCAAGCAACAGTAGGAGCAGCAGCAGTGAGAATATGGCCTTTGCCTTCCTTCCCCTTTTCATATTTGTACAAGTGTACCTTGCTGGCAGATGGAATTGGCAGCCAGAGTCCTAGCTGCAACAGTCTGAGAAACAGAATTTCTAGCTGTACACTCCGTATAGTGTTGGAAAGTGCATCACAGTGAGTACTGAGGAAACTGAGGGCCAAATGATGCTGTCAAGCATAATACTGAATCAAAAGTGCTAAACAGTTCGATCTAAGTGGCTAAGCAGGGTACCGTAATTCACGAGACATGGAAATATAAGGCCACTGACTTGTAAGTCTGAGTGAAAGACTTTCTGACCACAGGCTAAAATGGAAATTTGTATCATCCCATTTTCAGTTTTTATTTTTCATTAGTATATGTTTGTAGTATATCAGGAATACATTCCTTGGAGTTGGCATGTGTACATAACACGTTAATTATTTTCACACCCACTTTCCCACCCCTCCCTGCCCTTTCCCTACCTCTCTTGGTCTCCTTCCATTTTGCAAAAGATCTATTTCTCTATTTTCTATTACAATGGTACCTTGGTTTACAAACTTAGTTTTCTCCCTGATTCTGGTCACAAACTGAACTGGATAAGAACTGAATCAAATTTCCCCGTAAAGTTAACATTGAACCTAACCATTAAATTTGATTCAGCTCTCACACAACTCAGTTTGCAGCCAGAATCATGGAAAGAATCAAGTTCATGAACCGAGATACCACTGTATCTATTTTTCATTTTGCTCCCTGTGTCTTGGGTTTCTCATAGAAGAGAAACCATCATATATTTAAACTGTGTGTCTAAATTGTTTCGCCTAACATTGATTTCAAAGTGCATCCATTTGCCTACAAATGCCTCAAACTTATCCTTTATGACAGAGCAGTACTCTGTTGTGTATAAATACCACATTTTCTTTATCCATTCATTTGTTGATGGCCATAGGCCATTTCCAAGACATTCTATAGATGGCTCCATCCCCTAAATGGCACTTGTTATTGACACTGACAGCTGAGGTGA
This sequence comes from Dinomys branickii, assembly GCA_004027595.1. NCBI lineage: Eukaryota > Metazoa > Chordata > Mammalia > Rodentia > Dinomyidae > Dinomys > Dinomys branickii. The sequence continues at coordinate 2,024 of PVLD010036054.1, read as the reverse complement.
AGGCCTTCAACCAGGAACTTGTGAAGCACATTTTTTCCAAATTAATCAATTATGAGAAATATTTCCTTTCAGTGATTGTGTGACCAAATTTGACCTATATGTGAAATGCTATCCCATTCATGTTGTTTTGTGTGTGCTTGTGTCTGTTTCTACAATACTTGGCATTTAGATTGAGAAATAACATGAGAGAAAAAAAATGCATTTGTCCCTGTCCTATCTAAAAAAGTTCTGAAATAAAGAGGAAGCCTCTCAGAAAATCATGGGGTTTGAATTGTGTGAAATTATTGCCTTTGATTACAGTGATGGCAACAGACTTGGGATGATTTCTATTCATTCTGTAACTTGATACTCCCACTTTTATCATTTTTGTTTCACTTACTGAAGAGGACAATACATTGTCAAATTAAGCAGGAAGAAAACCATTTCCATGCAGTTAAAAATACCCAACTCAACAGGAAAACCGCAGGTCTCTGGTACAGGCTTGTAAGACAAGGTGCCATTAGTGTTTTGGAAGGGTTTTTTCTTTATTGAAAAGAACTGGCCTAAGGAGCTTGATCAGGATCTCTGATTTCAGGGCACTAAGTGTCACTAGCCTGGCCCCTTTGGAGAACCAGGATAAGAAAGGGTTTCTCCTCATGCATGGCATGGGGGAATAGGGAATGCTAGGTCTCCAGGCCAAATACTCAGACTCCAGGCTGAATCACAGACAATTTGTTCAAAGTCAGATCACCAGATGAAAACAGGATGTCCGGTAAAATTTTATCTTAAAGAATTAATAATTTTTTTGCATAAGTATGTCTCCTAAATTTAATTGGGTGGAATGAAATTTTATTTGCTATATAATCAGGCAACCCTAGCCCAAGGTCAGTGGGCAGAGGCATGAGTTAGGAAGTAGCAGATCTACAACATCAAATCAAGTCTGTTTAATTTGACTTTAGACCCTGTATGCTTTGTATTGCTCTGTACTACTTTCCACATTTGTTGAGCAGCTTTCAAGCACAAAAGCCACAACCCAGAAGAATGTAAAGACAGAGTTAAAATTCTTCCCTTCAAATGATTCATCTTTTCTGAGACAAGAAAAGACCGTTGGGAAGAACTTGAGTATTAGAACTATCTTATTTTTTTTTTTTTATTTTAAAGAGAATAAAAAACAATAATATAACAACAACATAGACAAAAACAAAACAAAGCCAAAACAAAAACTGTGCAGGGTTTCAAAACAAAATGATAGGAATTAACAGTGGTTGTTATAGTACATATTGTTATTTTCAACCAAGTTGCTCCGATTACCAGGTGTAAGAACACAAGATTGATCAAAACATTAAAGAGAATTGAAAAAGAAAAGAAAAACATTAGAAATGATACAGACTTTCAATAGACAAGATAGTGGGAATGCACCAGTGGTTGTTATATTGCATACTGTTGTCTTCAAATTAGTTGTTCAGATTATCACATACAAGCACACAAAACTGGCCGAAAAAGAAAGAGTATTAACTGTTCCTTTCAACAGACTATCAGGCATCAGCAGTACAGGTATCCCAGCTATCCTTCTATATATATATTTCTTCCCTTCTTTCTTGTGTTTCTCCTTTAGAACCATCTTCTTGAGGGTCTGATACACAGTGAAAGCAGAGTGTGTTTACTTTCTAGAGGAACTTGAGAAAGAACTTACGTTGCGCTTTCCCTCAAGAAGTTTGGTAGGAACATTTGGGTCATTTTATAGTGTACGATTTTGGAGGGGAAGCACAGCTTGAGGCTCCCCTCCGATATGAGTTCCTACTCTTAGTTCTTTGGGTCAAAGGGTAGCTGATGTGGAGCCTCAATCAAAGTCAGAGGCTTATGCTCGTTTATGGCTTTCATTTATTGAGCAGAATGGTTACAGAGATAAGAATGCAGCCCGAGAAAGTCTTTCTGGAGCTAAGCAAATCTTCATTAGAAATTCTCAGGATTTCCAGAACTGAAAAGTCATCGGTTAACTTTTGTCCCACTTCTTCTTACTTCTTCTCATTGTTTTGGTACGTGCT
>PVLD010036053.1:0-11273 GCA_004027595.1 Dinomys branickii | reverse complement strand
CACCCATGTTTGTAGCAGCGCAATTTGTAATAGCTAAAATGTGGAAGCAACCCAAGTGTCCATCCACAGAAGACTGGATTAAAAAATTGTGGCATTTTTATATAATGGAATATTATTCAGCTATAAAGAAAGACAGTTTTGGGGACTTTGTAGGCAAGTGGTCAAAACTGGAGTCCATACTCATAAGTGAAATAAATCAACGGTACATGTGCAGGCAACGTATTGTATCACTGGTGTAAGAACCTGAGGGTGGGAATATAAACTAAGAGACATGAAGGAAATCTGTTCAAAAACAAAGAACAGATGGGACGAGAGAAAGGAGAAAAGAAAGACAAAAATGTATGTATGTATGTATATATGAATATACATATATGCAGGAGGGCTAACGTGGTTCTACTATTGTATTATATCACTTAATGCTAAGGAATAATTGATGACGGGTTATTTGATCAATCTTGTATGTCTGTATGTGTTATCCTGAACACACACTTCGAAGATATCAATATGCAAAGCTGCAACTATTGGTGTTTTGTTGTTGTTGTTGTTTTTTGTCTATGGTTTTTTGGTTTTTGTGTTTTTCTGTTATTGAGAGGATTAATTGTCTGACCAATTTTGCATGTCTATCTGGGTTCATATATATACACTTTGAAGATATCAGTAGGTAAAGCAACAACCACTGTTGAGTCCATGTCACGTTGTCTGTAAATCAGTTTTGATTGTACTACCTTTTATGCTAATTTGTGTCTGTTTGTTAATATGATTTTGTGCTTTTTTTTTTTTTTTTGCGGTACTGGGGATCGAACTCAGGACCCTGCGCTTGCTAGGCAATGTGCTTTTATTTTTTAAAAAATAAAAAATAAAACAGTGCCAACCCCCTTCCCTTACCTAAAGGTAAAATCATATTTGGCTGGTACATTGTCAGAACAGAGACCTTAAGCACTTAAGAACTGAAAAGATCCTTTTCCCATTTTCTCGTGGAAGATGAGAGAAGGAAGTTTACCTAAACTTTCACATCCAGGCAAGCACAAAAGTCAAAGGATAAGGTACATGGGGAGAAATCTGTCAACAATGAGCTCAGTCCAGCTGGCAGAGGAGGCTGGGGATAAGCTGGTGCCTTGTTCTTGGGTCCATGGATTACCCGTGGATAAGGCTAGAGACTAGCTTCACAGAATCAGTGAAGCAGATTTCCATCTTGGGCAAGAAAATTTAGACATGCCAGGGACTTCCCATCTAACTTTCAACAAATATGGACTATTTGCCAAGAACAAGGAACCCTTAAAATCAACCTGTCTTGGAAATTTCGTGGAAATCAAGAAATTATCTAGTGAAGCTTCTGCTGCAACACGCCAGATTAAATAGGACTTTGCTTCCCCTTTCCTAAGGTCACATTGCCATGACAACAAAGAAAGAAAGTTGCGGAGTACTGTATGTCACATAAAGCCTCCGGCGGGTCAGAAACGTGATAGGTTTCTGGTGAGGAGAAAATGTACTGGCAGATAAAGCAGAGAGGAAAGAGCCACAGCTCAGAATGTACACTAGAGCAAGTTGTAGCCCAGGCTGGAGCCCAGTGTGTGTGTGTGTGTGTGTGTGTGTGTGTGTGTGTGTGTGTGTGTGTTGGAGGTGAGTGGGAAGTGGAGGGGAAATCGGGAGGGTGAATTGAAGGTCTATTGCTAGAAGACTTGGGCAAATCAGGCAACATCCTCACACTTCTGCAGAGCAGCTCTCAGCCAGACGGTTATTCCTGGGGAAGAAAACTGAGTTCCGCTTGCTAGAGAGAGTGAAAAGAAATTTCCTTAGGACCGAGACTGCTGGTTCCCATCTAGCACTTCAGTGCACACTGTCATTTGGCAGACCTTGCATTCATTTTTTTCTTTTAGAACCCCAGTTCTGCTTTGGGAAACCACCCCTCTTGCATGAAGGTATAGTGTAGTCAACCAGAAAAACTGTGAGTAAAAGTAACTTCCTCTCTTAGCCAAAAGGTGGACACTTAGCAGTGAGGCCAATCAGGTCATCTCCATAACAGACTGAAACAAAGACTGAAAGTGGGCCAAAGATGCTCACCCTCCAGTAATACCCTGAAGAAACCACTGGTTCCTATACTGTGGCTGTTCCCTACAGGTAACCCCCAGAGATATCCTGGATCCTGTCCTGCTCTGAGCCATGTGCCTCTACCTTACCGTGGAAGTGCATCCTATCCCATGCCTTCTCTATAAATTTGCCCTGCACCTAAAGAATGTGACTGAGATGACAGGAACCTAGAGTTCAACCCTCATTGTTTAGCCCTTGTTGCCTTATCATCTACACTACTGTGACCTGGATGTGTTTGTCCCCTAGAGGTTCACAGGCTGGAAACTTGGTCCCCCATGTTCTAATACTGAGATGGAGGGCTGGGATCTCCAAGAGGGGGGCAAGTGCGAGGGAACCAAGTCACGAGGGCATTGTCATCCAAAAGGATGAATGCTGTATCATGGAGTGAGTCTGCCGTGTGACAGCAGGTTGTTACAAAGCAAGGTCATCCCTTGTGCACCCCTCTTCTGCTCAGGCTGTTCCCCTCCCCATTTCTCCACCATATTGTGATACAGGCAGGGGGGCTCTCACCAAGGAGCCACCTGATCTTGGAGTTTCAGATTCCAAAACCGAACTAAATAAACCCCTTTATTTCTTAAAGTACTCAGCTTCAGATATTTTGTTATAGAGACAGAAAACATAGTCTATAATAAAGTCTGCCCTTCCATCCCTGCTGGTTTTAGGCTGATAATGAAAGCTTCCATTCAAAGGGCCAGCAGATGTACATGATGGGCAATTTAGGACTTAGATGATCAAGCCAATAATTAAGTGACAAGAAGACAACACAAAAACAATTTTAATTAGGGTACCTAGAGAGATTTGAGACGACAATGTTCAGGAAACCTAGAGTGAGCTTCCATAAAGGAACAATTAAAAATATGATAACTAAATGTTTTCAAATTTTTAGAAAGGCTACAAGAAAGAAGGTTAAGGAGATCTTTTGGAAGATAGAGCAAAAACCAAAGAAATGAAAAAGACCAACAAAATTCTAAGAGTCATACTGAGGATTTATCCAGGGAATTATTGCTCCATATGAATTTCAAAAAGAGAAATAGTGAAAATACAGAGAAAAATAGGAAATAAATAATAAATACCTGAGGAGGAAGAAAGATATACGGCTTTATTTATTACAAAGGCTCAGCAAATTCAGAGCAGAGAAACAAAACAGACCCAGACAAGGACACATCTTATGAAATTTCTCAACGAAAGGACAAAAGGAAGATCTATTTGTCCTAAGACAAAAAGAAAAAAGTTAGCTATAAAGGAAGAATAAGATTTGTATTACATGCATTAACAACAACCAATGTTAGAGAATAATTCTCCACATTCAAAGAGGAAAATCGTTTTGAAGTTAATATTCTGTATACAGCAAGCTCACGAAGAAGTCTGAGGTAGAAAGGATGACACTGTCTCAAATATAACAGCTCAAAAAAATTATCTCACATGCAATCTTTTTGGAAAATTCCTTTTTAAAAGTAACCAGTGAATCAAAGGAAGATAAAAAATCTAAGAGGGGAGAAAAAAGAAACATAAGATCTAGTAAATTGGACAAAACTGAGTAGCTCAATTTTTTTTTAAGTAAGATAAGAGTTGTACAGCAGATTGGGAAGTAACTGGGCCAAATTAAAACAATAAATTAGAGAATTTGATAATAAGGGGTTTCTCTTTGTTTTTTATTTTGTTTATTTTTTTGAAGCAGGGTCTTGCCATATAGTTCAGGCAGTCCTTGAACTCACTCTGTAGCCCAGGCTGCCCTCATACTCATGGCAGTCCTCCTGTCTCAGCCTCCTTAGTGCTGGGATGACAGGCAGGCACCATCATACCCAGTGAGAATAAGTTTTGAGAACTGAATGCACATTAATAATCAGATCAAACAGTTAGATGGTGTGATACTGTGGAACTATATATTTTTTGTCCATGAGGAGAAAGAAATAAATAGAAACATCTAGGGGAAGAAAAACCCCAAAATAAGAAAACCAAAACTCAGATGTGAAGCTAAAATTACAATGTGATTTTGAACCAACGTGAGAGTAAAAAGAAAAGGAAATCTATTTGACCTTGATGATTGGAACATTCTTGTCTAGTTCAGTTTGTGACATATGACAACCTTTCCTTCCGATTGCACATAGATGTTCTCTACAGAATTAAATGTGCATGACTCATAATAATGTAAACACATTTAATTAGCATCTTATTGTTATTGTAAAAGAAATACAGGAACTGAGAGGAGACAGCACAAAATAGCAACTAAGACCCTCCAGTGATCATCCCCCCGTAAGACATGCCAGTTGCAGCAGCAAGTCATATAGCAAACTATCTTCACAAGCTCCACAACAGCTAAGGAATCCAGACGGGAGGCTATAGTGGCTGGTTTGCTATAATAAAATGAAAAGATGCATTGTAGAAGGCAGGAAGTAAAAAGTTGCCTCCCCTAACTTCCAACTCATAACAGCCCAGCATGGAGAGAGGATCCTTCCATTTTAGGGGGGGAGAGGAAATTAAGTCAGTGCCTTAGACTTGAAACCTAGCACCAAGCTGACCATGGTGAAACCAAGTGCTGGCCCACAACCCCCTACCAACAGGCCCATACCAGCCTGAGCTGCTGGAACTGCATTAGTGAAGTGACTAACTGCCTCCAATACTCCTCCCCTGACCTTGGCCAGCAGAGAGTGGAGAAGGCTTCACTCACTGGGAAGCAGGACATGAAGGTTATCCCAGAACTTTGTTTTGGAGCTCAGAGCTGACTATGCTTTGGTGAGACCCAATACCAAGCAGAGAATGAAGACCACTATTTATGTCAAGGCCAGAGTTCACACATGGAGCTTCTAATCCTGCCTCGAGATGAGGGAAAAATAGATCAGTGCACAGATGGGACAAATTTGAATTTTGGCCTGTATCATTGCCCCCCTTAAGATGCACACCCAGACTGTGCAGGTTACAGTAATTGTGAGACTCCAGCACAACTAAGCTTAACATCAGCATTAGTGCCCAAGGAATCATCACCACTCATCTCCTGAAACTGTGCCACAGCTATTCCCAGGTCAGTGCTTGTAGACAAAGCCTTTAGACCTGTATTGGCACCAGGAAGAGACCTATGCCCCAGTGGGACAGACTTGTGATTTTTGCCTGTATCACCACCAAATACAGTATAGGCTTGAATGCACTCATAAGACTACGTAGGTCCTTGTGGCTCTGAGACTGAGGCATGACCCTGCTTAGCATTAGTCTTGGTGGCCAAGGAACTGTCTTCACCAACACTATTCCAGCCTTGGGCAGCATTACATGAAGAAAGAGTCCACTCGCTGGGGGTAGGACAGGGCAGTAACCACAGAACTTTGCCTTAAAACTCAGTGCCAGACAGGTAAAATCCAACACTCAGCTGATCCTAATGGCTCCCATTCCCAGGCCAGTGCTCACAGATAAAGACTCTGGATCAGCCCTGGTGCCAGGGGAAGATATGTGGCCACAGATTATCAGACTTATCAGACTTCTATATAAGCCAGCATCACTAAAGCCATGCAAAATTAATCTTCAAAATTGATGGAGAAGTAAAGACTTTCCATGACAAAGAATCTGAAGAAATTCATGACCACCAAACCAGCACTGCAGAAAATACTCAAGGGAATCCTAAACAGAGACAATGAGGCCAACATCACCTAAGAGCAAAAAGGAAGGAATACAACTAACTTGGAGAGTAGTTAAATCAAAGGGGAAAAAAAAAGAATTAGCACTAGAAAATAATACGATGATAGAGGTTAGTAAATACGCTTCAATAATAACTCCCAATATAAATGGTCTTAACTCCCCAGTCAAAAGACACAAACTGGTAAATTGAGTCAAAAGACAATACCCAACCATGTGTTACCCACAAGAAACACACCTAATCCATACAGAGACACACAGACTGAAAGTTAAAGGATGAAAAACTATACTCCATACAAACAGAGCCAAAAGAAAGCAAGAGTAGGTATTCCAATTTCTGGTAAAATGGACTTCAAACCCAAACTGATCAGAAGAGACTAAGAAAGTTACTACATATTGGTAAAGGGAATAGTTCATCAGGAAGAGATAACAATTATACATACGTATGCACTAAATGTTGGTGCACCCAATTTCACAAAACAGAAACTACTCAGCATAAAAGGACAGATAGATTCTGATACAATCATAGTATTGGCAATAATACTCCACTTTCAAAAAATAAGCAGGTCAACCAGACCAAAGAGAATCAACAAAGAAGTATCAGAATTGAACCATGTCATTGAACAAATGTAATTAACAGATAACCACAAACCTCTTCATGCAAAAACAGCAGAATACACATTCTTCTCAGAAGCTCATGAAACAGTCTTCAAAACAGACCATATTTTAGAACATAAAGCGTTTTTAAATAAATACAAAGTAGTTGAAAGAATTTCTCACATCCTCAGATCATAGTGGAATGGAATAGAAATCAATAGCAAAAGAAACTATACAAATGTGGAGATTAAATAATATGTTCTTAAATAATCAGTGGTTTACAAAAGAAAGTTTAGAATTCCTAGATTAAGTGTCAATGACGGGGCTGGGGATATAGCTCAGTGGAATAAGCGCTTGCCTAGCAAGCGCAGGGTCCTGAGTTTGATCCCCAGTACCGCAAAAAAAAAAAAAAAGTGTCAATGAGAACACAACATATCAGAATCTATGGGAGATAACAAAAGTAGTTCTAAGAGGAAAGTTTGTAGCTTTGAATGCCCACATTAGAAAAATAGCTTTCTACTACTGAGTATAGCCAAAAGAAATGAAATCAGTATATAGAGGTAACATATTCATTTCATGTTCATTATAGCACTATTTATAATAATCAAGAAACAGAGGCAACTAAGTGTCCATAGATATGAATAGATAAAGAGAATGTGGCTCATGTACACAATGGAATACTATTCAGTCATCAAAAAGAATGAAATCTTGTCACTTGCAACAACATAGATAGAATTGGAGATAATTAAATTAAATGGAATAAGCCAGGCACAGGAGGATAAGTACAACAGATCTTATCCATATGTGGAATATAAAAAGTTGACCTCATAGAAGTTGAAAGCAGAATGGTGGTTATCAGAGTTAACAGCAGCTAGCAGCAGGGAGATGGAGAAAGATTGATCAATGACTACTAAATTGTCTTAGAATGACTATATATAACAATAATGTGAGCCAGGCATGGTGGCGCATGCCTGTAATCCCAGCACTCAGAAGGCTGAGGCAGAAGGATCACTGTGAGTTCAAGACCAGCCTGGGCTACAGCATGAGCTCAAGGCCAGCCTGAACTACACAGCGAGACCCTGTCTCAACAAGACTAAATAAATAAATAAATAAACAAATAATAATGTGCTCTACATTTCAAAAAACTGAAGAAAAGAATTGTAGTGTTTTCACCATAAAAAAAAGTCTGAGAAAATAGATTAACATGATTTAAACATTACATAACACACACATGTACCAAAACATCATTTGGTACCCGCCATTAACAGGCACAGTACTTATGCTGTTATATATCACTAAAAATTAATTTAATCTTTTTAAAGTTTAGGGTTGGAGGCTGAGGGAGTGTGTGTTAAGAAAAGTAGCCGTGGATTGGCCCTGAATCAAGGCCAGCAGTTTTCTAAAGTTGTTGGTTTCAAGCAGGAGCCTAAAGTGGTATCTTTCTATGGTCTGTTGGCCATTTCAGAACTTTAGAAATGTAATGGTCAATTCATTAGAAAGAAACAAATAACTAAATAAATTTTACTCCGCCTGGCCCCCATGGCGTACCAGGTGCTCCGTCCAGCCCCCAGGATGGCCCTGAAGACTCAGCTGAGCCTGTAGACGCGGACACACTGACAGAGCCTGGCGGCTCACTGTGTAACCCTGCCTGCCTGACCAGACACCCAATGGCTGTGAGGGCTGGCTAAGGGGTGCTTCTCCACCTCCTGCCATAGCAATTTGTGTACACACACATATTATACAGCATATTTAGAAGCAGCCAAGTCTCTTCCCAAAGTAAGAGCATGAGGGAGTAAATAAACCAAAAGTGCAGTTATTACCAGTGGTAAGACCACTGACAGGGTGGTAGAACAATGGAGGTGAAGTGGAGAAAATTGATGAATTGAATGAGCCATCATCTATGGAACTGAGTAATAAAGATGAAGATAACATTATGTAATACAATATCCAGTGGTAACTCCCTACTATTTTCTCTGTAATTTGGTATTTCCTTTATTGTTTCTGTGTTAACAAATGCAAAGACAACACTATGTAATACAGCATCCAGTGATGGTTCCTTGCTGTCTCCTCTGTAATTCGGTATTTCCTTTATTGATTTTGTTATAACAAATGTGAAGATAGCATTACGTTATACAGCATCCAGTGCCAATTCCCTACTATCTTCTCTATAACTTGGTATTTTCTGTATTGTTTCTGTGTTATTGAGTTCTTCTGTCTTTTTTTGTTTTTTTTGTTTGTTTGTTTGTTTTTTGTTTTTGTCTTAAAAACAAAATTAAAAAAAAAAGTAGCCATGGAGAACACTGAAAACTCAGTGGATGCAAAATCCACTAAAAATTTAGAAATAAAAAATAAATAAATAAATAAAAAATAAAAATTTAGAAATAAAAATCATACATGGAAGCAAATCAGTGGACTCCGGAATATTCTTGGACAATACATACAACATGGATTATCCTGAAATGAGTCTATGCATATGTCTTGGTTACTTTTTTCTGGTTGCTGAGACAAAATACTCAACACCCAAAATGAAGGAAGGAAAGGTTTATTCAGCTTACAGTCTGTGGAGGTTTCAGTCCATACTTGGCTGGCTCAGAGGCAGAGTGGCACATGACAGAGGGCAAACTGTTCATTGCAGTAAACAACCAGCAAAGGGGAGGAATAGCTGCAAGCAGCCTCTTTCCTTCCCTTACATTGTAAACAGGCTACCCCCACCCAGGGGGCATGTAGCTCTCACACAATCTGCATGCCCTCCTCTTCCACAGGCTCAGGATGTGTACAAAGTAAGCACCCTGGCTTCCTGCTGAATCACTCAGCCAAACCTCTAGACTCCCCAAGTTGACACAATGTATCAACCATAACAGCATAGTAATTAATAATAAGAACTTCCATAAAGGCACTGGAATGGCAGCTCAATCTGGTACAGAGATAGATGCAGCAAACATCAGGGAACCATTTATGAACTTGAAATATGAAGTGAGAAATAAAAATGATATTACATGTGAAGAAATTATGGAATTGATGTGCAGTGTTTCTAGAGAAGATCATAGCAAAAGGAGAAGCTTTATTTGTGTAATTCTGAGCCATGGTGAATGAAGAAGGAAGAATCTTTGGAACAAATGGACCTGTTGACGTGAAAGATTAACAAAGTTCTTCAGAGGGGATCTTTGTAGAAGTCTAGCTGGAAAACCCAAACTTTTCACTATTCAGGATTTGCAGGGTACAGAACTGGACCATGGCATTGAGACAGACATAGTTTTCATGATGACACAGCATGCCAGAAAACACCAGTGGAGGCTGACTTTGTGTGCACATTCCACAGCACCACGTTACTATTCCTGGCAAAATTCGAAGGACAGGTTCCTGTTCATTCAGTCACTTTGTGCTGTGCTGAAATTTTATGCACACAAGCTTGAGTTTATGCACATTCTTACTCCTGTTAACTGGAAGGTAGCAACAGAATTTGAGTCCTTTTCCTGTGATTCTACTTTTTATGCAAAGAAACAAATTCCATGTATTGTGTCCATGTTCACAAAAGAACTGTATTTTTATCACTAAAAAGTGGTTGACTTTTTTTAAGTTTGTATGTCAAGTGAGGAAACAATATAAATGATACTGTATTTCCTTCTCTTAATTGACTACTTAAGGAGCATATCATTTCCCTAGCAAAAGAACCACAATGAAGCCACCTCAAACTCAGAATCAGGTAGTTGAAATTGAATTTAATTAGGAATAAATAAATATCGATATTGGAACAATCATTATGAAAGTATTGTAATTTTACCTCTTTCATAATTAGCAACATTTTGTGATGCATGGTATGAATTTTCAAATAATTATGAAGAAGTTAAACATAGCAGTAGCAAATTTTAATGACACACCTTTACACACTTAAAACTGTGCACTCTAGCTTTTATCAGACTGTAAAAATGATGACATGGACTAATATATCTTAGACCTTAAGGATCCATGGGCATGGTCAAAAGTTTGAACCTTTAGTTTAGAACTGGTGTGTGAAAAGAACTGCATTTGAAAATCACTTACTATAGCTTATGATTTTGTGATGTTTGTTCTGAGCATGTGTTTCTGATTTTAAAAAAAACCATGTCTTCTATTGATAAGGAAAACATTTAAGACAAATGTAAGTAAATTGAGTTGATTCTTTTAAGGCTAACATGCAACGCTGATGGAGAGACAGAGTCATAACTATATGGTGCTAAGATCTATCAGATGAAATGTGCATACCAGCAAAATATCTGAAGATCTATTACATAAAAACCTCAAACTACTACTAGTGTGAAGAAATTCTACAGAGATATCCTAAAATATATATTTTTTTATTTAAAAAAAATAAAAGTACAAAAACATATTGACAAACAGACACCAATTAGCATAAAAAATAGCACAATCACAACTAATCTACAGACAAGGTGACATGGTCTCAACAGTGGTTATTGCTTTATCCATTGATAGCTTCGAAGTGTAAATATATGAACCCATATACAGACATGCAAATTTAGTCAGACAATTAATCCTCTCAACAACAGAAAAAACACAAAAACCAAAAATCCAAAGACAAAAAACAAAACAGGCTAACAACAACAACAGCAACAACAACAACAAAAAAAAAACACCAATAGTTGCTGCTTTACATATTGATATCTTCGAAGTGTGTGTTCTGGATAACACGTACAGACATACAACATTGATCAAAAACCCGTCATCGATTATTGCTTAGCATTAAGTGATATAATACAACAGTAGAACCATATTAGCCCTCCTGCATATATGTATATTCATATATACATACATACATTTTTGTCTTTTTCTTTTCTCCTTTCCTTCATCCCATCTGTTCTTTGTTTTTGAACAGATTTCCTTCATGTCTCTTAGTTTATATTCCCACCCTCGGGTTCTTACACCAGTGATACAATACGTTGCCTGCACATGTATCGCTGATTTATTTCACT
>PVLD010036052.1:0-11275 GCA_004027595.1 Dinomys branickii | reverse complement strand
TTTGTCAATATGTTTTTGTACTTTTATGTTTCTAAAATAAAAAAAAAAAAATGTAAATAGCCTCAATTCAAAAGTCGAAAGGAAAAGATTGGAAGAGTGGATTAAGGAACACTAATGATATGCTGTATACAAGAAACACATTTTACTCAAAAGGAAATCCACAGATTGAAGGTTAAAGGTTGGAAAACAATTCTCCATGCAACAGGTCCCCAGAAAAAGCAGGAGTAGTTATTATGTTTGCAAACAATGTAAACTTAAAACCAAAAATACTCAAAAGAGATAAAGAAGGGCATTACATACTAGTTAGGGGAAAGCTGCAAGAGGATGAGGTAACAATCCTAAACATTTATGCACCAAATAATGGCGCACCTAACTTTTCAAGTCGAACCTTAAAAGACATAAAAAATCAAATAACCAATAACACTATTGTAATAGAGAACTAAACACCCCTCTGACGCAAAGAGACAGGTCAACTGGACAGAAACTCAGCAAAGAAATAACAGACCTGAACCAAAAGTGTGAACAAATGGACTTAGTAAATGTATACAGAGTGTTCCACCCCACGACATCAGAATACACATTTTTCTTACCTGCACATAGGTCTTTCTCCAAAATAGACCACATTCCAGCCCATAGAGCTTAGCTGCCTAAATGCAAAGGAATTGAAATTACTCCATGCATATTATCTGACCACAGTGCAATGAAATTGGAAATTAATGACAAAGAGAACTCCAAAAACCTCATAAACGCTTGGAAACTAGACAACAACCTCCTGAATAACCAATGGGTCACACAAGAAGTTAAAGAAGAAATTAAAAAGTACCTACAAAGAAATGAAAAAGCAAGTACAACCTTACAGAATCTGTGGGATGCAATGAAAGCAGTCTTCAGAGGGAAATTTATAGCAATGAACTCATATACAAAGAAAATAGAAAGAGAGCAAATATATAACCTAATGATACACCTCAAACTCTTAGAAAAAGAGCAAAAAGACAAACCAAGAGCCCATAGAAGGGAGGAGATTATAAAACTCAGGGTAGAAATCAATGCAATTGAGATGAAGAAAACTCTACAAAAAATTAGTGAATCAAAGAGTTGGTTCTTCGAAAGAATAAATAAAATTGATAAACCCCTAGCCAACCTTATCAAAAAAAGAAGGGAAAGATCTCAAATTCATGCAATAAGGAATAAAGAGGATGAAGTCACTACAGATCCAAAAGAAATACAAAAGATCATTAATACCTACTTTGAAAATATCTATTCCCATAGGATAGAAAATTCAGAAGAAATGGACATATTCTTAGAAATGTACAAATTGCCAAAATTGAATCAGGAAGACATAAAAATCCTGAACAACCCAATATGAATTAATGAGATTGAAAACGTTATTAAAAACTTACCAACAAAGAAAAGCTCAGGCTCTGAGTGATTCACTGCAGAATTCTATAAAACACTTAGAGAAGATCTAATGGCAACTCTCCTCAAACTCTTCAACGAAATCAAAAAGGAAGCAACTCTCCCCAACACATTTCTGGAGGCAAGTATTATAGTGATACCAAACCCAGAGAATCACCCAACCAAGAAAGAGAACTATAGGCCAATCCCTCTAATGAACATAAATGTAAAGATACTCAACAAAATACTAACAACAAAATACTACCCCTTTCTGGGTATTTTCCCAGATCTGAAAACAGCATATCACTGTGATATACGTGCACCTATGTTTATAGCAGCACAATTTGTAATAGCTATATCGTGGAAACAACCCAAATGTCCATCCACAGAGGACTGGATTAAAAAACTGTGGTGTGTTTACATAACGGAATATTATTCAGCTGTAAAGTAGAACAATCTAGGGGCTTTTTAGGCAAAGGGTCACAGTTAGAAACCATACTAATAAGTGAGATAAACCAGATGTGCATGTGCAAACAGCGTATAGTATCATTAGTATAGGAACCTGGAGGTGAGAATATAGATCAGGAGGTATGAAGGGAGACTGCTCAAGGGTAGAGAGCCATCGGGATGAAGGGAAGGAGAGGAGGAAGAGGAGGATAGCTGTATAGGTAAGTATGTATTTGCGGGATGGCTGACATGGTTGCACTATTGTCTCATGTCATTTTGATGTGGGAAACAATAGATGCTCAGTTGTTTGATCAATCTTGTATGTCTATTTGTATTGTCCTGAATATACGCTTTGAAGCTACCAACGTGTAATACAACAACCGTTGTTGATCCCCTGCCACCTTATCTGTAGTTCTGTTTTTGTACTGTTCTTGTGCTACTGTGTGTATGTTTGTTAGTGGTTTTGTTCTTTTACTTTTAAAATAAAAAAAGAATAATTACAACAGACTTCTCAATACAAACCTTAAAGTCAAGGACAGCTGGATGTGAAGTGTTTGAAGCCCTAAAAGAAAACAACTTCCAAACCAGACCAATAAATTCTGCAAAATTATCTGTCAAAACTGCAGGAGAAACAAGATATTTCCCTGATAAAGTAGTTCAAGAAATTTATGACCTTGAAACTAACACTCCACATAATTCTCAAGAATAATCTAGAAAAGTACAAGGAAGCTAAACATGCCAAATCTCCAAGATAATGAATGCACCATGAAGAGTGACAGATTAAGAAAGGAAAGAAAGAAAATCAGCAACAGGAAGATAATACAGTGGCAGGAATAAGTTAACATTTATCAATTATAACTGTCAATGTGAATGATCTCAATTTACCAAACAAAAGGTGCAGATAAGCAAGAATGGATCAGGAAACAAAATCCAATGGTATGCAAATCATAGTACAATGAAACTAGAAATCAATGGCAAAATCTCCACAGATTTTATGCAAATACATAGAAAATAAGTCACACACTCTTAAATGGCCACAGAAAAAAATAAGAAAGCAATAAGATAGTTGGTAGAATTAAATGATAATGCAAATGCAACATACCAGAATTTATGGGAAAGTGAAAGTAATCCTAAGAGGGAAATTTATAGTCATGACTGTTCACATCAGAAAAACAGCACGCACAAATACATTTCTTATTGACATACTTCAAGGTCTTAGAAAAACAAGAAGAATCCAAATCCAGAGCTAGTACAAGGAAGGAAATTATAAAGATTAGAGCAGAAGTCAATGAAAAAGAATCTGAAAAAAAAACAATAGAAATATCAGTCAATTGAACAGCTGGTTCTTTGAAAGTATAAACAAACTAGACAGACTGTTAGTCAACTTTTCCAAAGGAAAAACACAAATTAATGCAATTAGAAATGAAAAAGGTAAAATCACAGTAAACAATGTTGAAATTCAGAAGACTATTAGCAAGTACTTCACAAATCTGTATGCCAACAAGTTAGAAAACTGAGAAGAAAGGGAAAGATTCCTGATTACACATGAATTACTGAAACTGGACAAAGAAGACTTAAAAATCTTAAATAATTCAGTAACAGGCAATGAAATTAAAGCATTAATTAAAAAAACAAAATACTACTAACTAAAGAAAGCCCAAGAGCTGTTGGATTCATGGCCAAATCTATAAGAACTTCAGGGAATAGCTAATGTCAGTGTTTCTCAAATTCTAATAAAATGGAAAGGGAAGGAGTACAGTAAAACCGTACCTCATAATTGCTTCTGTTATCAAACAATTAGGTTTGTGAACAGAAGCATTTGGCCAAATTTTCATTTGGTTCATGAACTTCATTTGGTTTATGAACTTCAGATCAGGTGATGAACATAATCACAGCCATCTTCCCCATACAAACATGAACCTGGCCATTTCTCTGGTCTGACACACAGTCTTGGCTCCTTCTAGTTAAGATCGTGGTCACAGACCGACCTGTGCACATTTGCTATTAAGTTTTTTGTGTACTTTTTAGCACATAGAATACTGTACTGTATCATTCAGTTCAGCTTGACCCCAAAGAAAGTGCAGAGCAAACATGGTGGTAAAAAAAAAAGTGCAGAGTGACCATAAAGGTGACAAGAAGGTGCAGAGCAGTAATGAAGGCAAGAAGAAGGTGCAGAGCAAGGGTAATAAGAAGATTTTGAAGAAAATAACCATTAAATTGAAGAAGGAAAATGTAGAAAAGCATGAACATGCTATTTGTGTGACTGATCTGGCCCTGAAGTACAAGATGGTGAAACTGACAATCTCAACCATTTTGAAGAATAAAGATCCCATCAAAGGAGCTGATGCAGCAAAAGGAGGAATGGTGTTAACCAAGCAGAGGACACAAGCAGTGGGAAAGATGGGAGAACTTTGTTAATGCTGTTAGTGTGGTTAGGTGAGAAACAGCTCACATTAGTGAAGGTATGATCTGTGAAAAAGCCAGGTAATTACTGTTATGGTTTATGCCTGGATGTCCCCCCAAAGCATCATGCAGTCATGAGTGCAAGCTTCTAGAGTTTATAACTGATCCATGAGACCCTGAGTGTGACTTATTAAGATCAAATTCTTCTCCCCCAGTACAATAGCTCTCCTGCAACCCATGGGCCAGCGAGTGATCTACAACTTTTAAGAAGCCATACACAAAGGCATTCTTTGCCAGGTGTGACTGAAGAGATGTCATTGACTTTTAGATTTCTGCAAATAGCTGGGATTATGGATGTGAATGCTACACTTATCCTGGGGTGGATAGCTTTCGTGCAAGGTAAGGGAGGGAAAGAGGCTGCTTGCCACCACTCCTCCCTTCTGCTCTGGCTGCCTTTGCTGTGTTCCACCACCATGAACTGTTGCCCTCTACCATGCCACTCTGCCTTGGAGTCAGCTGAATATAGACTGAAACCTCCACAAACAGTGAGCTAAATAAACCTTTCTTTCCTTAAATTTGGGGTATTGGGTATTTTGTCTCGGCAAACACAGAAAAGACAATTATATAGTGATTTTCTCTAAGAAAACCCCTCTACAAGTTCAACAAGTGATTAATTTAAAGCCAGTAGACAGTAGTTTGGTAAATTCCACAAGAGAAATAGCATCCATACTGTGATAAGACATAGTGAGGCTCCCAGTTCTGACAAGGCTACTGCATAAGCCTACAAGAAAGAATTCATGGAATGCATGAAGGCAAAGGATACATTGCTCAACAAGTGTTCAACTGCCATGAAATATGGTTCTTCTGGCAGAAGATGGCAATCTATATCATGCAAGAGGAAAAGGCACTACTGGGGCAAAGACCATGAAAGACAGATTGATTCGTTTGCTGTGTATGAAAACAAGTGCCATCTAACGATTAAACCATTTCTGGTGGACCATTCTCAGGTGCATCATGCATTCAAAGAACAGAATTTGGAAAAGGCAGACTGCCTGTCATGTGAAGGTCCAGTGCAAAAGCTTCAGTGACATGGCAATTTTTATGGAATGGCTGCATGAGCTGTTCATACCCATTACTAAGACAAATATTTCTGACAGTCAACTACCTGAAAGGTGATTGCTTCTGATGACAGTGCCCTGGGGCATACTCAAGCCTTGATGGATGATATGGGCCCTAAGTATGATCCTCTAAAGGTCTAATGATTTTCCCCAACACAACACCTCTCCTGGAGCTCATGGGCCAGCAAATAATCTGCAACTTCAAGTTGTACACAAAGGCACTCTGTCAGGCATTTAAATGTTATTGAAGAGAGGTCCTTGACTCTGAGATTTTTGGAAAAAGCATTTCAATGTCCTCCACTGCATCAACCTTATTGACAAGCCTGGGAAGATGTCACATACCACACTTTAAACTCATTCTTGAGGAAACTGCACTGAGAATGTTTCATGAATATAGCTCTGAACGGTCTGCTGTACAGGTAGTGGAAGAGATTGTGTCCATGGGCAAGAGTATGGTTCTGGACGTCAGTGATGCAGACATGCAGGAGCTTGTTGAGGACCATAAAGAGGAGCTGACAGTGGAAGAACCTGCTGAACTCCAGAGTGAGCAGCAGGAGGCACTTGTTGAGGAGCACTCCATTGAGGGAGATGAAGACAGAGAACAGGTGAGCAGTGATGTGATAAAATGCACTATTTTATCCTGAATGAGGGTCAGGATTTTCCTGAGAATCACCATCCTATCTTAATTATAATGAACAAATTGTTGATCTGATGAACAATAATGGGGTCTCTCATTTGCGGAGGGTTATGAAACACAGGAAAAAGACAAGTGACATTAAATAGACTTTTCATCAAAACTGACCCTGCAGCTAAGAGACAAAAGAGGAAACTCCTGAAGAAGATCTCCCCAGTGTCTTTATGGAGGGGGCCTCTTCCTCTAAATTATAACCTCCTCCCCATCAACCTTCTTTCTCTCCATGCCAGAAGTCACCTCAAGCAAGATGAGTGCTCTCTTTCTTCATGCTGTACTATACTGCACTTTGTTTCACATTTTCTGGTTACAAAACACATGTGGTTCAGAACGGTTAACCTTATTTTCATTGAACCTTATGGGAAAATTTGATTTGCTTCATGACCAATTTTGTTCATGACCAGAGTCTTGGAATGAATTAAGTTTGTTAACAGAGATACCAGTGTATTCTCAAAGCCATTCTTGGAAGCTAGCATTCTCCTGACTCCAAAACCAGACAAGGATACAACTGGAAAAAAAGAATGCTCATAGGTAATGGATGCACCTTGAGACCATAATACTAAGTGAAATAAAGTAGACACATAAATTGAAATATCGCGGGGCTTCTCTTATACATGAAACACTCAAAAATAAAGGACAAGATGAAATATAGATGATAGGAAGTAGGGAGATATTTTTCTAATGGGAGAGGGAAGAAGACACGAAAGGAGGCAGGGGAGGAAATGGAATGAGAAGGGAGAATTGAAGGGGAAAATGAATGTAGATTTTTCGCAAGTGGGAAGGGACCAAGAGGTGGAAGAATAAGAAAGGGGGGAACAATAATACCCAAGAAAGAGTGAATTTGGGTTATATACATGGACCATCTTCCCACAATAAATGTAAACATATACTTCAAACATATAATAATAAAAATAAATATTTAAAAAGAGGGAAGTTGTGAAGTACTGTCCTATGAGCAATGTGATCATAATGTACAACAAACACATATAAAACATAAAAATATTATATAGAATGGGGTCCAAGAGATGCAGAAAGGGAGAGAGAATGGAGAGGAGGTGGTTAAAGAAGAAATAAGAAATGTCATGCAAGATCATGCACAGGTACCAACTCCCCACAATGAATGTAACATTAGGTACTATATGAACCTGTACCAATAAAAAAAAAATCTGCATAGCAAAAAAAAAAAAAAACAAGAAAAGAGGGAAGTTTATAGTGATAAGTGCCTACATTGAAAACTTGAGAAAAGTCAAAGAAAAAACAATGACGCATTTCCAGGTCTTGGAAAAACAAGAATAAAAGAAACCCAAAACTAGAAGAAGGAAAAAAATAGTAAATATTTGAGCTGAAATTAATGAAGTAGAGACTTGACAATACAAAAGATCAATGAAATACAGTTGTTTTGCAAAAAATAAAATTTAAAAGGTTCATAAATGCTTAACTGAACTAACCAATAGTCTGTGAAAACCCAAATCAATACAATTCGAGGCAAAAGCTAATGTCAAAGTAGATGGCTCTGAAATCCAGAGGGTTTTATAAACTATCTGGAGTGTTGATATTCCAATAAATTAGAGAATCGAAGAGAAATGGGTGAATTTCTAGACACATATCATCTACTGAACTTGACTGCAGAGAGTATTAAAAAAGATCTAAGCAAATTAGTAACAAGCTATGAAACTGAGCCAATCTTTCAATGGGACGAAATGGTTTCACTATTGAATTTATCTGACCTTTAAAGAAGAACTAACACCAATGCTTCTAACTCTATTTCACAATGTATGAAAGAGAACAATGCCTCCAAATTAATTCTGTAAAGACAGTATCACCTTGATACTAAAACCAGAAGGATGCCACAAAAAATGTACAGTGGCCATGGACAACAAAACAGAGAAAGCCATTAACAGCAGAGCTCCAGTTAGAACGATCTGTTCTCAGCCGGCATTGATAAGCTAGCAAAGCTGGAAAATACAAACTTTGGATGTAAGATCTATTTATTCCTCTCAATGAGATCTGACCCATCTCCTGTAAAAGATATATATGCCTCATTATTTAAAGCTGAAAGTGCTTCTATAAGTGAGAGAAATGGTATCCCCAAATCGTAGTTGTAAACATAATTTTAAACACAATGAAGATACTCCCTAAAAGATCAGCAAGGTTCTATGTGATCTAAGAAAAGACATTCTTTAGATAATCGTATGTTCTATTTAGACCCCTTTTCCACACCCTGAAATCCTTGTAAAATCTTCAGTTTCCAACACTCATGGCATCACGCCTCTTTTTGGAAACTTGCCTGTTGTCCCATTTGCGTTACACCCTGCATAGAATAGACACTGTCTTTGCTAAATCCCAGCAGGGAAATTTATTTTTATTGCCCGCATTATTGTACTGTGTCTCACATGGCATCTGAGGGTCTGTATGGGGAAAAGCTCTCTTCTTGGTTCTTTTGGTCTTTCTCCATTCTGCTGCTTATGTGTGGTCTGCAGATTGGGTGATGAGCTACTAAGGATCCTGATGGTAACTGAAGGCCTCTGGGCTCTGACCGTGGCCAGCTTTGTTCATCAGGGTGTGAGATAGGGAGTTCCTTTTGGTACATTTCAGGGACTCATACTTCCTATTTGCAAGTGACAGACCCTGGCCAGAACCACTTTCAAGTTGGACTGAAAGGCAGCAGGAAAAGGAGGATGGCCCACTGTAGTCTGTAAGGATAGAGGGCCGTCTCATCTTGCTTCAGGAACTCCCTGACTCTCAATGCAAAACGCAGTTGATGGTAGAATCTGGACCACATGGAACTGTGTATTCTGTGAGAACACTCACTGAACTGTTGCTCATCCCTGGCTTTGACCACTCTCAGGCACTTCCTGATCCAAAAGACTCAAGAGTGACCAATTTTCCATCTCTCACAGATAGTGAGTTGCCCTGTTCATCTTTGGGGCATTCAGTGCACAGGACCAGTTCACAATTACCTCTAAATTGTGGGTTTACCCTGAGCCAATCAGTAGGACACAGCAGTGTTGTCACAACACCCTAGTGTTGTTTTTCATTGTTTTCGAGGCTCTCTTTCTCCAGTGATGGCCTAGATTAGAGTTTGCTTCATGGGTTGTGAGATCCATTACACTTCAGGGAAAGCTTTTGGGTGGATGCTGCCTTTTAGCAGGACCCAAAGTTATATTTCAAGTTCTTTATCCTTTCTAATTCCTCCTTCAGTTGTATCCCTAAAAATTGGTGCAAATTTGGCCCTCAAACTCTCAATAAAATGTCTCATTTTCCTGTATAGCACAAATCCTAGGTCAAGGTCTGTGGCCTCTTAGCGGCACCCTAAATTATAACACTATCCTACCTTTAGATCTTTTCTGTCACAATGAAAACAAAACAAACCAAAACAAAATAAACAACTCTAAGGTTCCATGAATTATGGCCTTCATGACTTTGTCACAGAATCTCCAAGTATAGCATAACTGCGTGTGTGCCTTTCTAAATCCTTTCACAGTATGCCTCTCACAGTATGCCTGCCTCCAGAGGCTCACACTGAAACTGATCAGTTAAATACATCAAGCTGCTGTATTTAATGATCTTTGACTTTTCTCCAACCCCAATGACCTTTTCAGTGCTCCCTCTTTATCCCTTGACGCACATCCCTTCTTCTGACTCTTGTTGGTGCAACTTTATAATAACAAAATATCAAGTGTTGTAAAGGGCACTCTGTCATGATTCACCTAAAAATAAAATGTACTAGTTAATATCCTCCAGGGAAAATTCTATTGATAGTTGTAAACCCAAAACTGAAAAAAATATACCATTGCCAGTACACCTAAAATGTGTTCTCTGATTCAATGTGTTGGGTATAACTGAACCAATATTGGTACATTTTCACTCACTACCATCCATAGTTTACAGGAGGAGTCGCTCTTGGTGCTCTACAGTTGTACTTTCTTTCTTTTGGATTGCGTGTTCTCTACAAGTGCATAGTGACAAACAACCATCACTATAGCATCGTGCAGAACAAGTTTCTTCCTTAAGAATCTCCTTTGCTCTGTTTCTTTATCCTTTCCCTTCACCTACACCAAATCCTTAACAACCACATATTTCCCTATTGCTATTGTTTTGTATTTGTGTAGGATGTGATATCAATGGAATCGTATGTAGGCCTTTCAATCTGGCTTCTTAGTATAACCATATTGCAGAATAGCTTATCAGTGATGAGTGCATATACACATGTCCTCTGACTCAGTAATTCTTGGTATAAAGTTCAAAGAATATCTTCCGTATGCACAGCGGATGAACTTGGATGCAGGAGAGTATTTTTAACAGCACAGCTCACAATAACAAAATGCTGAGAAGAAAAAAGAGACAGAAAGAAAGTAAAGGTAAACGATGCCTACATGTGCACCAGATAAATGTGATACATACAGTAGAACATAGAAATACACAGATAAATTTCACAATGACAACGATAGACAACAAGAACATAATCTAGCAGAATAAATATAATCTTATTTCATTGACTTGAACTTCTGGAATAGGCAAGATTAAAGGATCAGTGCAGCCAGCCATGTTACAAACCCAATGAAAAATAAAGGAATATTAAAAATAGTCAGGATCCCAGGTCACTTTAAGAAGAAAGAATAAGCTGCACATGGTGGTGCATACCTGTAATCCCAACACGCAGGAGGCTGAAGCAGGAAGATCACCATGAGCTCAAGACCAGCCTGGGCTCCATAGTGGGTTCAAGGCCAGTCCGAACTGCATAGTACAATCTTATTTCAAGAAAGAAGAAGAAGAGGAGAAGGAGAAGGAAGAGGAAAAGGAGGAGGAGAACAAAGAAATAATTGAGGAAGGACTGAAGCACCTTCAATAACTCTGTAAGTTTTATATTACTTAGAACTACAGGATTTTAAATGAGTATTGTAATATTGTTATTTAAAATGTGATGTCACAAAAATGAACATATATGCATTTAAAGATTAAACACAATATCTAAATGCACAAAATTAAACTGCTTATATGTTAATTTTTTTTTTAGTTTTGGTTTTTTTTTAATTTTAGAAACATAAAAGTACAAAAACATATTGACAAACAGACACCCATTATCATAGAAAATAGTACAATCACAACTAATCTATAGACAAGGTGATATGGTCTCAACAGTAGTTGTTGCTTTATCCATTGATATCTTCGAATTGTAGATGTATGGACCCATATACAGACATGCAAATTTAGTCAGACA
>PVLD010036051.1:0-11275 GCA_004027595.1 Dinomys branickii | reverse complement strand
TATTATACAGCATCCAGTGCAAATTCCCTACTATCTTCTCTATAATTTGGTATTTCCTTTAATGTTTTTGTGTTAACTAATGTGAAGATAACTATGTAATACAACATCCAGTGCTAATTCCCTACTATATTCTGTATAACTTTGTATTTTCTGTATTGTTTATGGCTTTTCTGGTTCATATGTCTCCATTCTTTTGTCTATAAAATAAAATTAAAAAGAATAAAAGTAAAAAAAATAAAATTCTCTTTAAAATAAAAATTTTTTAAAATCTGGAGCCAGGTATAGTGGTACACTCATGTAACCTTAGTGATATAGGAGAAATCAGCTCCTGGCCAGTTAAATAGCAAATGTGCTGAGCTTGTGATCCCACAGCATCAAAGTTATGAACCCAAAGAAGTTAGGAGAGTTTTGTTAAAAAAAAGAGAGACAAACAGCTCCTGGATTTCTAGGAAGGGTCCCTAGTGGGGTTGCCACCAAGACTCCTTATCAGGAATAATTTATACAGCAAAGTCACAATGGGTACAGTGTGGGTATCCATATTAACTGTAATAAACCTATAGGGTTACAAGTATAACCTCTTAACTAACATTGATTCAACAGGGAAAGAAGTCACACACCAATGTTACACGGAAAGAAAAAGGGCATTTTGGGGAAGGGATGTGTCTAGACGCTCTGGTCACTGGGCCACTGAGGCCTATCTGGACTCACTGGACCTAGTAGTGCTAATTATAGTATAATCTCAAGTTACTGTTTATCCTTTTGGGAGGCATGCAGGCCTTACCACTGCATCCTCATCTTGAGGCCTGGCCTTCAGATGCGCCTCCAGCCACAATTCTGATGTCTCTATTTTTGTGCTGAGGGCCCTCTCTGACTGTATATGAATGTGTATCTAACTTAGCTGCCTACAACACTAGCACTCAAGGGGCCAAGGCAGAAGGGTTGTGAGTTTGAGTCCAACCTGTTCTATATAGCAAGTTCAAGGCTGGACTGGATTACATATCAAGACCTTGTCTCAAAAAATGAAAAAAGAAAATCTGTTAAGATGGAATCACATTGAACATATACATCAGTTTAGGAAGATCTGAAGTATATTGGTTAGCTTTCCATGGATGAGATAAAATACCTGACACCCACAATTTAAGGGAAGAAAGGTTTAATTTTAGCTCAAAGGTTCAGGGGTTCAGTCTGTGGCTGCTGGCTCCACGGCAGAAGCATCATGGCAAAAGGGCATGGTGGAGAAAAAGTGTTCACCCCACGGCAGCCAGGAAGCAAAGCACAAGGGAAGGCTGCCAGAGAGGAAGGGGGCTGTGCAGCAGATGAAGTTACAGCGGTTCTCCTGCCTCAGCTTCCTGAGTGCTAGGACTGTAGGCATGCACTACCATGCTCAGTGTCTCCACTACTTACAAGAGTAATGAAAAAACATTTAGACTGGCACTAATAAAGTCTGCTGCAATGACAGAAATGTTCCATATCTGCATGGGGATACTGAGTATTTGAAATGTAGCCGGTGTGATTAACAAACTGAATTTTAAAATTTAACTTAACTGTGATTAAAGTCTAAATACCCATATGCATCTCCTGGCTGCCATATTATACAGTGCAGGTTTATGGAACCTCTAGTCCTAGTAGACAATGCAGATTTAGAATCTTCCACTGCATCATTAATGTTTCTTACCCTATCCTGTGTCCATTCCATCCTTCAGATGTATCATCCATTTCCTTAATTCTCTCTTCAGCTTTGTTGAATGTACTGCTGTGCCCACCTATTGAGTTCTTAATTTTAGTTATGTTACTTTTCATTTCTAAGGTTTCTTCTGGTTTCTTGTGCTGTTTTTCTATTTATTGCCTCTGTGCTCCGAATTCCTCCTTGTGGACTGTTCTGTGAAAATGCATCTTTTCTCTTTGTATTTTGTTTCACATGCTCGCTGGTACTGAATATTTCTCAGGATGAGTGCTGGAGAGACACTGCAGGAGAGGCTTTCATGTTCCAGTTCCACAGCATCTGGTAGGCTCCCACTTTTCCTGCTCCAGATACTACAGAGAATGACACTTCCTCGGCACCCATCTCCAGCAATGCACCAGCTCTCCTGCTCTGACCATGGTATAGCAAAACATCTCTAAAGACACCTTTCCCTATAAGCAGCCTCCCCAGCACTATGAAGGGCAGATGTCCAGCAAGTTCCACTGGTACATTTTCACAACAACTTCTCTGCTGTCCAGTGAGTCACCACTGGCCACAGCCTTTCTACAAAGGCAGAATCTCAGCGTGAGCATGTGACAGGAGTCTCAAAAAAACCTCTTTGAGTCAGAGGTTCTGCTATGTTGCCCATTAGATCTTGAATTCCTGGTCTCAAGAAATCCTCCTGCCTCATCCTCCCAAGTAGCTGGAACTACAGGCATGCATTAACTCTTGCTGAAAATATACATCCAGCATTTATTTCTATGTGCATACAAGGCACAATTATTTTACAGTTTGTCTTTAGTTATCTGGAGCATCTGTAAGTCCATTCCAAGTATCTGTTGTTTGTTGCCCAAACAACAAAATAAATTCTCGTGTATTTGGCCTTCTCTCCTTGCAGTGGGTTATATTTGATTTTGTGCTGATTGCTATAGTTTTGTAATCATTTATACAGAAGTAAGTTGAGGCCAAGCATGATGTTACTTTCAGAGATGATTTTATGTGTCTGCTAGAGGCTTAGGCACACTAACAATCCAAATTATCTCAGCAGGGCATTGTTAGGATCTTCCGGACAACCTCGATGATCTGAGAGCAGTCTACAGCTGATGTCATGGTCATCTCAGGTCTTCAGAGTCTTCAAGGGCAGCCCTAAGGACCCCAGCTCCAACACAGGGATGTTCGCAAGCCTCCACCCTGGCCAATGCTCCCTTTCCTGAGGCTGCTGCCCAGCCCTTTCTCGAAGCTCAGACCCCCTAGAGAAAGCAGTTCACAACGGGTGGCTTCACTCTGGATTCCTGTCAAATCCTAGCTCTTATGCCTGAAATTCTTTTCAGTTGTTTGATACTTTTAGGAAATTTTTCTTTTTAACACAGTGTCTAAATTTTTAGTTGGTTTCATCAAAAGAAGTGGAGTAGTTCAACTCAGCCGAAGCACTAGAAGCAAAGTCATGATTTATTGTTTACTGAAAACAAAGTCTTAATGATGTTCTGTGGCCTTTCCCTGGGCTTAACTCATACCTTTGGGCATTATTCCTCCCCAGGAAATAAACAGCAGCCTTCACCTTCCATAAATGTCCTGTGCCTATTTAATGACCTACTTAGCACTATTAGACTGTGAGTTACTTGAGGAAAAGTGCTAGCTCACAGTTATTTGTACGCTTCTGATGTCCACAGTGGTATCTTGCATAGAGGAGACATCCAGCAGTGCAACAGGAGTGAGGGGATGATAAAAGAAAAGGAATGAGGGAACGGTTAAAAAACTCTTTGATTTCTTAAAATTGTGACATTTCCTCCAAAACAGAGATCTTATCTTTGGGAGCAAGAGTTCAATCTGTTCTTCCAGGACCGATCCTTAAGAACTAAGTCGCAGTGGCCTGCTTGGGCTTGCTGTGGCCTCTTGTCCGTCTTCCTGTCTCAAGGAGCTAATCTCGGCTGCAACCAGAGCTTTTCTTCCTGGGCCTGCATGTCCCGGCAAGTCAGGAGCGGAGCATTCAAACCTAATCTGGTGTCAAAAAGAATCCGCCCAAGATCACAAAATGGATTTTCTAAATCCACAGGAGACTAATTTTCTTTAAAATACTCAAGCAAAGATAACGCAAGTGTGCGTGTAAGATGAACTTAGGGAAAAGTCTGTTCCTTTTTTCAAGATGGAGCCCCAGGATATGAAGGTTTCATGTAATGATTTTTAAACTTATTGCAACTCCAGTAAAAGTCCCCAACAGAGTTTTAAGTGTTTGTTTTCATAAAACATGACAAACAGAAGAGCAAAGAACATCCAAGACCCATCTGAACAAGATGACTAAGGAGAAGAGACCTGCTCTGCCACTTACAAAGACGTGAGATAAAGCTATGGTAATAAGGAAGTTGTTATTGGCAGATAGACGCCGTAACTGGCAGAATAAAACAGATACCTGCGTGTGAAGGATGCTGATACATGACTGAAGGAGACTGTGCCCGACAAAAGAATTCTATTATATAGGAAAACAAGAAACACATATCCCTGCTATAAATATGAATATTGAATAACTAAATTAAGAACTTGATGGTCAAAAGAAAAAGAACTGAACTTTTAGAAGAAAACAGAGGACTTCTAAGCTCAGAGTAAGGGATGACTTAACAGGTTGTCAGGGTTTGGGTCCTGTAGGCCACCCACAGCCTGCTGGTGGAAGACTCCACAGCCCGCAGCGCCCTGGGAGGGGAGAACAGCTGGGAGGCAGGGCCCAGAGGAGCAGGTGGGGCCGCAGGGCGTGGTTCTGCCAGGTCCTGGGCGCTGCTCCTGCTCCTCCGGCTGCTTCAGCGCCCTGCAGCAGGCACAGCGGCCTCAGCCCCACGTCCCCTGATGAACTGTGTTGCCACAACCCAAATCAAAAGGCCCAAAGGAACTCTGGGCTGAAACCTCTGAAACTAAGAGCCAAAACACCCGTTCCTCCTGATAACTGGGTTAGCTCCCGCATCCTGTTTATCTCAGGTAAATGCGACACCACAGAGACCCAAGCCCCCAAACCCCTGCTCCAGCCCTCCTCAAAACTGCCAACAAGCACCATTAAAGGCAAAGAAAGACCGGAAACGTCACCAAACAGTGGGGAGAAGTAGACCAGAAACTCAGTACACTGTGCTTCCTTAAATCAGATTCAGAACAGGACAAGGACATTGAAGGAAAAACTGGCAAAAGCCAAACACAGCAATGAACCAATCTCTGTTTCTTAGTTTTAACAATGTACCAGGGTAGTGCAAGATTAGGAAAAAACAGAGGTGGGGTAAGAGGAATTCTGTGCTTGCCATCCTTGCATGTCTTCTGTAAATTTATACCACAATAAAACATTTCTTTTAAAAATAAAAACAATGCAAGAATTTCTAGTGATTACATAAAACACTGGGAAAAGAAGCAGGCTGTGTTTTGTGTATGTACCAACTCCCCACGATGAATGCAATCATTGTGCACCACAAACATGCACCAATAAAAATAGAAATAAAAATGAATAAAATTTGGGGAGCTGGAGGTATAGTGCAGTTGTAGGTCAGCATGTGGAAGTCCTTGAAAAAGATATGGATGAACATGACAACCCTAAAATTCATCAAAAATACCTAAATCACCCACTGGTAACTGTTAAAAAAAACAAGTGATGTGTGTCTGGGAATTTATTATAATTTCAACTTTTACATGCTTGAAGCTTGCACAATAAAAAGTAAAAGATATGGGCTGAGGAGGGAGTAAATAAACCCAAAAGTACAGTTATTATCAGAGGGAAGTGACTGATCTGGTGGGAGAACAACGGAGATGAGAGTAGAGAAACTTGATAAATCAATTGAGCCATCATCTGTGTAACTCAGCAACAAATGCGAAGAAAACGTTATGTAATACAGCACCAAATGCTAATTCCCTACTATCTTCTCTGTAATTTTGCATTTCCTTTATTGTTTTTGTGTTATTCTGGTTTACATGTCTCCATTCTTTTGTCTTTAAAATAAAAAAAAATAAAAATAGGGGCTGAGAGTATAGCTCAGCAGTAGAGCACTTGTCTAGCGCACACAAAGCCCTGGGTCCTAGTCCCAGCACTGAAAAATAGGCAAAAAATAAAAAGCACACAATTTAAATCATTAAAGATGCCCTAAAGGAAGAGAACAGACAAAAAATGGAAGGGGATATTGGGAAAACATACCACTAAGGAAGGGTTACTGTGAACTTGCTGTGCCCCGCAGGTGCCCCGGGAAGCACCTGAGCTCTCGGGGAGAGTGCCATATCTGTCTAACCCCCTCACCCCAATCTTTCAAACAGGTCATGAACTGAGACCCTGCCCAGCCTTCTCAAAAGGTCCAAGTCTGTGCAGAATGGGAAATGGAAGCAAGCGCCTCCCCAGCCTCTGTGGAAAGCGCTGGCTTTACCCACACTCTTGCCAGACACTGAGCTGTGGTCCACAAAGTCCCCCTGACATCAGCAGCCAGCAGCCATGTCGCTGCTCGGTGCCATGTCACCATGCCCGCATTTCACCCCAGGAGGACACACCAGGCTCCCCAGAGCTCGCAGTCCGGGCCTGTGGAATCTCTTAGACCACTCTGAAGGGAGATCTGTTTAATGGGTGGTTGGAAGCCCTCCTAGGCCAGGTTATTTTCTGAAACTGGATTGATGCCCATGCTGTACCCACTAGCTTGTGCACCCCACTTTCTTGGGAGGTGCCCACCAAGCTGATTCTGACTTGGGGAGGGATCTGCTGCCTTGTCCGTGTGGCTTCTAGGAGCTCCGGGTAGGATGTTAGATTCTGCTTTACCTTAGCTTTCTCTTTGCTCTTTTCAAAACCTGGTTTATACACAAAACCCTCCTAGCCAACAGGAGGACTCAAGCCAAAATATAAGGGAGGAGGGGAGTGGTGCGCTGGAGCCAGATCTTCCCTTTGCCAGAGTAGTCGGCTCCGGGGCAGCAAGTAGGGAAGCCTGGAGCATCTTGTCCCAGAGAGGAAGAAAGTGCTCAAGAAAGTAAAGGAAGAGTTTAAAACAGTACAGAGGCCAGTTTGTAGGATTCACCTTGGTCAAATAGAGGATAATCTCAGCATCAAATTAAGTCATAGTAACAATTTAAGATCCTTTCAGTAGACTGGAAAGCCGAGGATCCATCATGAGCTGAGTGAGTGAATAAACGAAAGTTTGCAGAGGAGCAGGATATTTAAGTAGCTTCAAAATACTTCTGCACAAATGGCTTCATAGCTCCAAAGAGAGAGGGGTAAGTGCACCATGGAGGAGCTTGGCACAAGCCATCTTCACCAAGGTGAGCCAAGGTGACATCACCAGTAGAGGAGACTCATGTGATCACTTCCGGCAGATTCCCCAGTGCAAGGGAACGTCAGGCATTGCTGGTGGAAGAACGTCCTCTACAGGAACTGGCCTGTTGTCTTCAAGGGTGCTAACAGCTTGAAAGTCAAGGAAAGATGCCAAACTCCTTCCAGTGGGAGACTAAACGTCCTTTGGCCAGGGAAATCGTTCTTGGAGCCATCGCTTGCTCCTCACGGAGCCTGAGAACCAGAGGTCGTCATGTGTCTTGCTCACATGCTGATTCCTGGGGTTCTGCTGGGGTTCCCTGGGAATGTTGTCCTGTGCAGGAATCATGCGAAAGCACTTAGGAGGGCAGCAACACCCTCACGCCACTCAGAAGAATATTTCTGTACTGTATTTGGTTTTTCTGAGAATATGAGCGTCTTTCAAATTGAAAAAAGAACAGCCAGTTCTTTATTCCTCCCTCCATCAGTATGTGGGAGAAAGGAAGAACAAGCCCACAGTCACCACGAACACATTCTGTGAGCTTGCCATGTTTTTGTGTGTATAATGGGGATGGGACAAAGGTCCTTTGCACTGAGCTGCACCCCCAGACATTTTTATTTTGAGAGTTGCTAGATTGCCCAGGTGGGACTTGAGCTTTCAGTCCTCCGCCTCATCCTCCCAGAGTGCTGGGATCACAGGCCTGCACCACCACACCTGCCTTGACTCCCATTTTGAACAAAGTGGCAGAGGTAACTAGAGATACCACAAAGGTCACATCTCCTATTTATCCTTGTTCCTCTTCTAGTAGCTCCCACTAGCGTCAGCCAGGGGTGAAGACGCCAGGTGATTTGAGAATGGAGGAGGAAAATATCCCTGACTCCTGGGACCTAATTTAGGCAATGTTGGGACTTATAAATGTGTGGGGACAGGTCCTCTCTATGGCGAGGCTCACAGGTTATTGTGCTTGGATTGAGACCTTGCTGGGGGAGGGGGAATTTCTGTCCTGGTCAGGGATGCGGCCACCCCTAGCTAACCACAGGGGCTTTCCCCTGTGCCGCCTAACCATTCCCATCTCTCAGCAGCCTAGGAATCATGAGCTCACAGCCTTTGGAAAAGAGGGAGAAGAAAAATTTGCCAGCTGGGAGACCCTTACCATATCTGCTCTTTAAGCACCAGCTGCCCTCTCAAACCAGCCAGGAAGGCTGAGCAGAGCTGGGACACCTGGACCAGCCAGAGGTCCCTCTACCTGATGCTGGGGCTCCAGCACTTCCCTGCTTCCAGGTACCTCCTGCCCATATCTCACCACCATGGGTCCACCTCCCCTAACCCTCTTTATTCAGTGGGACACTGAGTTCTAAAGGCCCACCTCTCTGGTAACCCCCCCGGACCATGAACCTTGTCTCCTTCTCTGTGTACCTACAGGCAAAGGAAGAAGATGCAAGAGTTGTCTTTGACTCTTGGTTCACTAGTCATCTTTTTGCTCTGTGGCACAATATCCGAGATAATCAACTCACAGCGAGGGAAGTTTATTTTTGCTCAAGGTTTCAGAGGCCTCAGCTCATAGGTATTTGGCCCTGTTGCCCTGGGCCTTTGGAGCTCAGGATGCCATGGCAGGCAAGAAGCAGAGAGAGACAAGGGGCCAGGCCCCCCGTACTCCCTCCAAGCGTGCACCCCCAGCGACCTAGCTTCCGCCCTAGGCCACACCTCCTAAAGGGTCCACCACTGCCCAACAGTGCCACAGGCAGGTGCCCAGACCACTACACACGGGCTTTGGGAGACACTGCAGACTCAGATCACAGCACTTGGATCTCTGAAAATACAGGTAACCCAAATACTGTCCTTACGGTCAGTTTCATCCCTATTGGTTAGTAATATACGAGTAAGTAATATACGAGTTCCTTCAGGACTGCAGTACCCTCTGGATCTCAGGTCATATCCATTTTTTTTGGTGAGGGAGGTACCAGGAATTGAACTCAGGACCTCATGCTTGCCAGGCAGGGGCTGTGACACTGGGCGAAATCCCCAGCCCTTCCATTTTCTGATATCAAAGTTTTCATCAGTCTCAATCATTGGCAAAAGCTTAACGCAGAAATGAATAAATGAAGCAGAAATACTATGTACTAGACAGAGTGTGAATCTGCACCCTGCACTCACATGTGGCAGGTAGCAGTTGCTTGCTCTTGCTCATGCTACAGTGTTGTATCCTCTCTGGGTTGATGGTTTCCACGCTGTTTCAAAGGTGACGGCTGGCATAGACCAATGCCTTGATCGAGGCCTGGCAGAACTGTTTTGGTCCAAGCTGGAAAAGTTAGAGCATCCTAAGCTGTTAAACCAAGTTTTTGGTAAATATTAAAGTAGTCCAGTTTTGTTCTTGGTTTTATGTGTATGGCCTTAATCAGGCAGCAAGTCTATGGACTTTTTCTTCACTTGTCCTGCAGGTCTAATAATAGCCACCTCGCAGCCACACTGTGATGGTTAAGAGTAAGCACTCAAGGGGTGAAGTCCCTAAGCTTTGATTTCCAAATGCTGCTCTCATGAAAGGAGCTGGAGTTGTTTGGAGAAATGGCTGATACAGGACTGAAGTAGGTGAAGTGTGTCTTAGCCCAGGTCGTCTTGTTGACCGTGGCATGGCAGAAGGACATGGAGCCAGCTTGGGTGCTGTCATGGTCCAAATCTTGGGAAATTTGAGCACCAAAATAAAATAACATACATTAATCCATTGAACAAAACCAAACTCCACGAGCCTATTCTGATACAAAGAGCTAATGAATGCATAAATGAGGGGAAAGGGAAAACTTCACCTAGAATGCTGTTACTGTTAAGGTAAGTGTCCCCGAGGGTGCGTGTGTGACAGACTTAGTCCCCAGGCTGCAACACTAGGAGGTGCTGTGGACCTGTATGAGAGAGGGTCCCTGGGAGGTCCTGGGGTCTCCTTGGCCCGGACAGAGGAACCTTCAGCCATTCCTCATTCTCTTTAATCCCTGACCACTTTTTTGGTTTGTTTTAAATGTGTTTCTTTGCACACGTTATGATCTACATGCTACATGTTACATCAGAAATTCTGTCTGCTCACATCTAATGTAATACAGGTTTCTGACCCTTTCATATTACTTTACTGTTCATTTACTTATTTTATATCGTTTTCCCCTCTTTTCCTCACTTTTGACAATGTGACCACATTCTCCTTTTGCATTTCTCCTTTCTTATTTGATACTTGGTAGATCTGCCCTTAAGTTTCTTTCCAGCTGATGTCAGACATGGTGCACACCTATAATCCCAGCACTGAGGATGCTAAGACAGGAAGATCCCTGAGAGTTTGAGACCAGCCTGGGCTACAAAGTGAGTTCAAGGCCAACCTGAACTATATAGTGAGATCCTGACTCAAAATGACCAAAAAAAAAAAAAAAAAAAGTGCCTCTTCCCGCTGAAGGAAGGGATACTGAAGGTTGACTTGTGTTTCTGGTTCCTGACTCTTACCCTGCTCCCTCTCCAAAAATAAGGCCTTGATGGCTCAGAATCTGGTTCTAGAATAAGCAGACACAAAAGGCCAGATTTCAAATTATCTCATCACAAGAAAAAAAAAAAACATTCTGTGAGGTGATGAATAGGGTAATTTTCCTAATCATTTCACAAGGTTACTATGTGCGAAAACACCACATTGTACTTCAGTAATATACGCAGTTATCATTTGTCAAGTAAAGTAAAATTAAATTAAAAATTTAAAGCACAGCTAGTCAGAAGGGATACTGAAACTAAGCAAGAATTTTATTAAACATAAATGAGAGGATCAGGGGAAGATGGCGACCAAGTGAGCAGCAAGGGAGCGAACCTCCTTAATAAACACCACCAGCTCGAGACAGACTTGGCGAGCGTGAATGCCGGGACCTCGGCTGGGAAGTTTAAACTGGGCGTATTTCTCTGAGATGCCGGGGGAGATGTGGTAGGGTGGACCAGGTTGCCGGGGCGAGACGTGGGAAAGCCCCAGACGCTGGGAGCCAGGGACGATCCCCGTGGGGAAGAAGCTTGGCTCGGTCCAAGCGCAGTGGGAGCGCGGCCGCCTCGGTCCCTCCCGCCTCCCGAGCCGGTGCAGCCCCCCGGCAACTCCCGACAGAGATCGGCTTGCTAGCGGCAGAGACGCCCGGCAATCCCATGTTTTGCACGTGTCGGGCGAGCCGCGCGGAGGGCCCCAAACGCCGCCGGGAGCGGAGAGAAAGATTTGCTGGGTCCTAGCGCCCTGAGAGCGCGGACGGCTCGATCCCTCCCGCCTCCCGAGCGGGCGCAGCCCCCCGGCGACTCCCGACAGAGATCGGCTTGTTAGCGGCGGAGACGCCCGGCAATCCCACGTTTC
>PVLD010036050.1:0-11275 GCA_004027595.1 Dinomys branickii | reverse complement strand
CCTTAAGCTTTCTGCTGAGATTTGTTCTTCTGTCTTCCCTTTTTTGGGTATGTGATTCAAAATATTGAGCAGTAGATTCCCCAGTCAGTTCAGCAGGCAAAGGTCTGCTGCAGAGGTTGCTCCAATGACTTTTCTTTGGGGGAATGTCCCTTAAGCTTTCTGGTGAGAGTTCCGCTTAAAAGGCTGTACAGATATTGGTTAGATACTCCCTACCTAGTGACCTGGGTGAGGTGTGTACGACCGCTCCCCCGCCCTCCCAGGTTTCCCTGCAGGTATAGGGATGGATCTCCTCCCCCACTCGGTGATCTGGTCGCGAGGGCAGATAGCTCACCAGTTTTTGGAGTCCCTGCAGGCAGGAAGGTTCCAAGGTGCCAGTCTATCCTTTGGGGCTTTCTGCTCGGCCCACCCGATGCACGCGAAATGTGGGACTGCTGGGCGTTGCTGCCGCCAAAAAGCCGATCTCTGTTGGGAGTCGCGAGAAAGCTGCGCCGGCTCTGGAGGCGGGAGGGACCAAGCTGGCTGCGCTCCCAAGGCGTTCGGACCCAGCCAAACTTCCTCCCGCACGTAGCGTCTCTGGCTCCTAGCGTTTGGGGCTTTCCGCGCGGCCTGCACGATACGCGCAAAATGTGGGACCGCCGGGAGTTGCCGCCGCCAAAAAGCCAGTCTCTGTCGGGAGTCGCCGGAAAGCTGTGCCGGCTCGGGAGGCGGGAGGGACCGAGCTGGCTGCGCTCCCAGGACGTTCGGACCCAGTCAAATTTCCTCCCCGCGCGGAGCGTCCCTGGCTCCCAGCGTCTGGGGCTTTCTGCGTGGCCCGCCCGGTAGGCGCGAAATGTGGGACTGCCAGGCGTTGCCGCCACCAAAAAGCCAATCTCTGTCGGGAGTCACCGGAAAGCTACTCCGGCTCGGGAGGCGGGAGGGACCGAGCTGGCTGCGCTCCCAGGGCGTTCAGACCGAGCGAAACTTCCTCCCCCAGCAGAGCGTCTCTGGCTCCCAGCGTCTGGGGCTTTCTGTGCGGCCCGCCCGGGTACGCGCGAAATGTGACTGCCGGGCGTTGCCGCCGCCAGAGAGCGGATCTCTGTCGGGAGTTGCTGGAAAGCTGCACCGGCTCTGGAGGCGGGAGGGATCGAGCTGGCTGTGCTCCCAGGGCGCTTGGACCGAGCCAAACTTCCTCCCTGCGCGGAGCGTCCCTGGCTCCCAGCGTCTGGGGCTTTCCCACGTCTCGCCACGGCAGCCTGGTCCGCCCTACCGCATCTCCCCCGGCATCTCAGAGAAATACGCCCAGTTTGAACTTCCCAGCCGAGGTCCCGGCATTCACGCTCGCCAAGTCTGTCTCGAGCTGGTGGTGTTTATCAAGGAGGATCGTTCCCTTGCTGCTCACCTGGTCGCCATCTTCCCATCATCCCCTAATTGTAGTTTTCTAAGGAATCTCCTCACTGATTTCCATAGTGGCTGTACCAGTCTATACTCCCACCAACAGTGGAGAAGGGTTTCTTTTTCCCTATAGCCCCACCAACATTTGATATTGGTTCATTTCTTGATGATAGTCATTCCTTTTGGGGTGAGACAGAATCTTAGTGTTTTATTTGCATAGGAAATACAATTTTCATAGATAGATTTCAAACAAAATATGACTTAAAAATCTTTGAAGTTGAAATGTTATTTTCTGAAATGGATGGATTTCAGTATGGAAAAACAAACCCAGAATTTTGGTACCGGTATGCACTAATCTGCCTTTCTCTTCCAGAATTTTTATGGCTCTTTTAAGTTTTATTTGATTCAAGGCACTATCAGCAGGGTGTGAATGTTTGCAACTGTGCTGTTTCCTGCCAGGAAAGTATGGCGCTTCTGTGCCCTGCAACTTCCCCACTGAGGTTAGCAGAGACCTGCTACTTTTAATTCATTTCTTATTTCCTCTTTTTGGGGGGAAAAATGTAAAGCTTCTCTAGCCAGCTCCTTAAAAATAGATTAAGAAGGGTGCCTAGATGGTATTCTAAGAAGTAGACTTCCCCAAGCCTTATTATTTGGAATCTACCCCAAGACAATTGCTTGTGGGAGGTCCTCAATGTGTGGGAGCTTCCAGCACCTCAAAAAATCACTTCCAGAACTTTATTTAGGCACATATTTAACCTGGTATTTATCTGAAACTGTTCCTCAGAAAAGCGAGTCATTAAGGACAGAATGGGAGTGGGAAGAGTGTACAGAGAAACATATGTGAGATGCATGTGTTTGGCACTTGTTTTGAACCAGAAGGAACCAAGGACTTTAAGCCTTATTTGTTTTGATAGTTCTGCCTGTAGCATATTCACCCATTCATTTATGCACTTATTTATTATAGAATGCCTGTGATGGCTTAGCCACTGTGCTAATTACTAGAGATATAAATTACAGTAGTAATCAAGTCCTCAAATGATTTTCATCAAATTAGAAACATCCATGATAAGAGGCAATAGTTTTTAAAGGTAGTTTTAAAATTTCATACAAAAGAATAGAATGGTCTCACTTAACATTGTCTTCAAACTCTGTTTAAACATTATTCTTGTTGGTTAATAAATCATGTATGAGTTGAGCATCACTGATTCAAAAATCCAAAACCCGTGATGTTTCCAAATCCAAAACTTTTGAGGGCAAACACGGCATCACAAGTGGAAAATTCCACCTCTTAGGATAGGTTGCAGTCAAAATGCAGGCGCACTGAAAATATCACACAACATTACCTTCGGCATATGTGTGTGGGTGTGTATGAACCATAAATGAATTTCATGCTGAGTTTGGATTCCAACTCCAAGATAGATCATGTGTGTGAAAATATTCCAAAGTCCAAAAGAGACCGAGATCTAGCAAATCTGAAATAAGGGTTGTTTACTGTGTAGCCACAATCAGAATTTTAGTTGAGAAAGAAGAATTTTGAATTATTTTGTTCCAGTTCCAACACTTCCAGTTTTTTGTTGGTTTCATGAGAGTAGAAAGAGAAGCAAAGGGGAAAGATGAGAAGAAAGGGAAGAAAAAGGAGAAATTTCACATAAAGGAAGCAAAGTTAAAATGTAGTCACTAAAGGCAATCATCACTTCTTCAATTTCTAAATTGCCTCAAATGAAGGAAGGCATACATCAGGTCATACTTACATACTTTTGGTAAAATTTGAATTATTCTGATAATATTTGATTATTCATGAGTGCTACAAAACCCTTTTGGGAGATTTCCTTTTCTACTCTCTTTTCTAAATGTTCAACCCTTAAGAGGTACGAGAGTTAATCAGTGATTATTGTCAGAGACAAGGTTTTGAAAACAGGAGTAAATCTCTCATTGGCTGAGCACACTAGGTAACATTCACTTAGGTATTTTAAGGATGTTTATGTTCTTTTTTTGATAACAATGAACTCACTTGCTTTTATTTATCATTTTTAGATAGTCAACCTCACGGTGATTGTAGAGAACTTACAGTTAAACAGACTGGAATATTTTCCCTTGTGCTATTGCTCTGGGCTCATGGTTCGTGAGTTTAGCAAAGTGGCTCTTGCTTATGAAACTGATAAAAGAGTTGTGACATGTGGCAAGATGGTACCATGAGCTCAAGATCACTTTTGTTTATTATATGAAATACTCCTGTGGACTTGGAGAAGCTCAAAAAAAGATTCAGATTTCAGTGTGGAGCTTAATTCCTCCCAGAAGTTTGTAGAAGAATTAAGATAAAACTTTCCTTTTCATTGAGAGAGACTTGTACCAAAATAAATCCATTTGGAAACTTACTACTACATAGTTCTCTCTGGTTGCAAAGTATCTAAATCTGTAGCACAAAATGATTTGTTCTTCTGTTTGGCATACCTTTATCCTATTGGGTCTGATTTTTTTGCTACATAATAATATGAGATAAAAATGATCTCTTCCAATGTGGTTTTAATGAATAGAGAGGAACCTACTTTGCATGGGTTGTGTGGTGGAAGGAACGGGTACAAATTCTTGACGGACTACAATCTCCAGTTACATCACAACTTATTAATAAAAGGAATCTGCATCATTGCCTCACCTATTGGATGGCTGAGAAGATTCAGGAATGTTGTAAATTTACATTTCATTGGATAAAGTAAGCTTTGGTTATGTATTTTTAAATTGAATGATGGGGAAAATATTGGGAGGATTTTTGAGTTTATCTAACTACTGCTTAATTATTCTCCAGGGTTTTAAATTTTCCACTCCAGACAATTGTGTATTTTGATAAATTTTGGGTGATTTACAAATATAATTTTCCCAAATGTATTTTTATGATCATTATTTGATATTTTGCAATTATCTTTGCCTGTTCTTTCCTGTATTTTTATTGCCTTTTTCATAAAGTTTAAACTCTTGAAATGATAAATCTGTTGTTGAAGAAATTTGTAGTTTGTATGACCACTACTAACTCAGATATTCTAAGAAAAATAAGTCTAGATTCTTTCCCCCAGAATTTTCTGTGAATAATTTATTAAGATTCATGCTATGTATTTCATGTAATTTTTAAAAAACAAAATTAAGCATGCTTTACTCATAAAAATATTTCTAAACACAAGTCTGGGTAAATTTGCCATTGAACATGTCTGTCTAACATAACTCAACTAATTTCTGTTCCCTTTTAAATGTTATATGTAGTGCAATTTTTGGTATTTTTATTTATAATCAGATAAAGGATCAAGCCTTATCTTTCCTAAGGATTTCAACACACCTCTGTACCCATATCATCAGCAACTGAAATTTTGTAAATATGTATAATAGATATTTTAAATAGATGGATTATCCATTTAGAGAAATACTGGAAAATGTTTTCCTTATGCCCTGTAATATTTATGAACTCAAATTTAAATGTGAAACAATTCATTAAGCTGATTCTTCATCTCCTTCATATTTATAATTAAAAACAGTTGATAGAAATTCATATAGTACTGTTTTGTGGATTACGCAAATATGCCTTTGTGTTTAGGAGACAAAAGCATTTTCAAATAAAGATTAGCGCTCACTTGTGTAGAAGTCTGTAGTCGAAATCAGAAAATAAGGTAGAAGATATCAGTACATAGTCATAGTTTGTTTTTTCAAATATGTAACATGAAGATAAGATGTTTAATATGATTATGACTTTTTTCTCTTTTTGATTTCTAAATTTAACTTTTGTCGCTAAAAGAAAATTACATGGTCATGGAAAGGCAAAGAAATGACTGTAGATTCAGCTGAATGTATTGGGCATCTGCCATATGCCAGGAATTGAGCAAGGTTCCTTTTACATAAGTTAGCTCATTGCTTAATACCTTGGTGAGTGTGATACCTACAGGTGGTCAAGCTCAGGCACAGTGAGGTGGTTTCTCATTGGACGTTTCTTGCCTGGCTCCATGGAAAAGCAGTGGAGTAGTTGGAGGTAGAGAAATGCAGGCAATGGTAAGAGGAGTGGCCATTTATCAAAGCAGCAAATGCAGAGATGACAGAAAGTTGGTAAATCTTACCTTAAACCCTACCCACTTGCACTTGTGTTCCTTTTCTTTCTCTTGATTCAGTGCAGCTTTCTAGAATTCTTCATAATTCCTGAAGCTTTCTTATGTGCTGGCCTAGACTCAGACTAGGTTTGTATCCTAGAATGATCAGATTAAAGTCACACGTCAAACTGTTTGTACTCTGTGTGCCTTGCTTAGCAGGGACGTGTACATCTAGCCAGGGCAGGTAGTAGAGTGGCCTGGAGCATATTTCATGCTTCTTTTTGGCCTAGTGTCTCCTTTCCTGTGTTTAGTGGTCCTTGCTTTCCTGTGTATCTTCCCAACTTACTGTTAATGTCTAAGGAAGTTGAAAGTTTT
The DNA here is from genome assembly GCA_004027595.1 of Dinomys branickii. Lineage (NCBI taxonomy): Eukaryota > Metazoa > Chordata > Mammalia > Rodentia > Dinomyidae > Dinomys > Dinomys branickii. The sequence continues at coordinate 5,465 of PVLD010036050.1, read as the reverse complement.
GAACTTCCCTAGTAGTTATTGAAGAATAGCTAAGGAATATTGAAAGCAATTTTCTGGTTACTTTGTTTGATAAATGACATAGTTTTTTGAGCATTTACTTCACTGCATATTTCTGGATCCATCTACAGAAAGGACCCCTTTCTTCACTGGCACATGGAGAGAGCTGTCTCCGTTCTTTTGCCACCCAGAAAGAATCTCCACAGTGGGCTGCTCCAAATCTCTTTTGAAATAGCTTAAAGGCATTTGAAATAGCTTAAAGGAATTTTGGTAGTGTGGAAGATCTTGGCAAGTGTTGAATAATGTACATATCTTCACTGAATTACATACAAGGCAACGATTCTTTCTAATTTCTTGTTTTCCCGCTGTATTGGATGAGGGGAGATGTGAACCTATCACAAAAAACTCAATCAGAATTTGTGACAATGCAGCATATATGTTTTTGTTCATAATATACATAGATTCTCTGTGTCCTCGTTACCCCACCACTGAGGAGGAAAACCCTGTGTATAAAAGGGGGGTACTGTACCCTATGAGGAGCAGGAAGAAGTGAAACCAATCTAGTGATTGCTTCTCAGTGAGATCTTTTTGTGTGTGAGGTACTTTATACAGGTTTTCTCTTTTACTCTTCACTGTAGTTATGAGCACACATTTTGTTACTTCTATTTCATAGGCAAAACAATAAAATTTTGAAAGATTAAGCATCTTTTGAAATACAAGTTTCCATAATGACTAAGTTGATAAACTGGAAGGAAAGTCTAATTCTATGTGTGGTAAAATTAATGATTTTTCCTATAAGCTGTATTACTTATATGATTTATTTACTCACTTATTCACAAATAGTTATTTACTACCTAGACTATTATAAGTAGTATGTTAAATTATGAGGATAAAGAAGTGATGGGTATATGTTTTTGAAAGGTAAAATGTTGATGTAACTTAAATTAATATACAAATACTGTTTGTAAACTGTTATGAAGTATCATTTCACTTTAGCTAGAATAGCTCTAAAAATACAAAAAATAAATGCAGATGAGGACAGAGAGAAAAAGGAACTCATATACTATTAGTGGGGTGTAAATTAGTACAGTCATTGTGGCAAATAGTGAGGAGATTCTCAAAAATCTAAAAATCTATATGATCTGACTGTGCCACGTTTAAGTGTCTGTCAAAGACTGTGAAGCTGGCTTACTAAAGGCATACTGGCATGGTCATGTTTATTGTGACACTATTCACAATAGCTGAGCTACAGAAATAACCTAAAAAATCCATTCATTTCCAAAAGATGAATGGATTACAAATATGATGTATACACGTAAAGGAATATTATTCAGGCATAAGAAGAAAGAAATCCTGTCATTTGCAGCAGAATGGATGAACCTGGAGTATGCCATATCATGCTAAGTGAAATAAGCCAGATACAGGAAGACCAGTACTGCATGCCCTCTCTATATGTTGGAGTAAAAAAAAAAAAAAATGACCTGAGTGCAGCGTAGTGACAGTGACTGTGAGAGATAAGGGAAGATGTATGTGTGGGGGAGGGTCAATAAGGGGAAGCTGGGTTTATCAGTGCACGCTGCATTTATGTATAGGAATATAACAAGCCCACAAACAGGTAAAAGTAATACATGTTAGCAAAAATGAAATGAAAATAATTTTAAAAGAAATACTGTGTATTCTTTGAAGGGAGAAAAGACACTTTCTCATGTCAGGGCAAGAACACTTTGCTATCCAGTGAAAATCTGTGGCAATGACGGCGGTGGCTCACATGCCCTTTCGTTGGTTTTCCACGGCTAGGATGCAGCGCCTGATGCATAGTAGTTAAAGAAGGAGATGGTTCATTGCCCCTCACGGCTTCACAAGTTTCAGTCCATGGTTGGATGACTCCAAAAAATCAGTGTCTGTCCTTTTCATGGTGGTCAGAAACAAAGAGAATAAGAAGAACCCAAAGTGGGGGGGGGAGGGGGAGAGAGAGAGAGAGAGAGAGAGAGAGAGAGAGAGAGGCAGAGAAACAGAGATGGGAGAGAGAAAAGAGAAGAGATGGGGACAAGACACCCTACAGAGGTATAGCCCCAGTGGCCCACTTCTTTTATCTGGGCCTCACCCCTTACTATCCCATTCAGGTATTAACTCATCAATGTGCTAATTCATTGGTGGTGCTAGTGCTCTCACTGCATGAGTCTTTCGGGGGGATACTTTCTATTTGAACCATAACACCCTTCTTGGTGCACTACAGTGCGCTCTAAGAGTATTTGATGTGTATTGTTAGACAATGGGAAATCTAGTGTTTTAGAGATACTGCTTTCCCAGGCTGTCTATTATACAAAAAAATGGAACTTTTGGGAGAGCAGCATTGGAACTTGTTGGAAATGGGTTTAAATTTTGGTGAAGTAAGAAAACTCCATTTTTAATGGAGGAAGAAGGAAATGTGACCTCCAGGGATTGACTTTTCATGCCAGTAGTTCTCAACAGTGAACTTGTGTCAGAATCTCATAAAGGGGTTTTAAAGCTTCAATTTCTCAGCACATTTCTGATTCACATCTGTGGTGAGACTTGAGACCTTAACATTGTCACAAGTCTTTAGGTGACAATTGTGCCACTGACCTGTGGTCTACACTTGAAGGAATGCTACTCTACAGGAAGTTCTGTGAGTTTTTGTACAGGTTGGGGGAAAATGGGATACTGCTATCTTCCCTGGGCACATTTATTTTCAGCCACTGCCGGCTGCCTCACTGGCCTCAACCGTTACACTGTGAGCACAAGGAGCTAAAGGACTCAGAAGATAATTACCAGTAATCTCTCTGCTTATAAGTTTCATTTCTGTTTATTTTTATGTATTTGCTGATACAACTTAGAATTTGTTCACTTATGTGTTCATTAAAATTAAAATTACCATAATTTTGATCAGCCCTTGTATCTTTTTATAGTAGCCTAAGTTAAGATGTTATTATATATGTTAACAAATAAATAAGAGCAAGAATTTAAGGAGCTAGGGATTGTAGATCAGTGGTACAGTACTTGCCTAGTACGTGTGAGGAGGCCCTTGTTAAATGAAAAATGTAGATTTAATGTATTTTTTATGCTTCTTTTTTCATCTTCCTAAGTAATAGCCAGTTGCACTGCAGACTTTATTTGTGGTACTAATGATTGAACTCAAGGCTTTTGGACTGAGCTTAATTCCCAATCCTTTTAGGTTTTTTGTTTAAATTTTAAGATAGAGTCTCACTAAGTCACTGAACTGCCTAGGCTGGGCATGAGCTGAAGATCCTGCCTACAGGAGTGTGACTGCAATCTTTCTGAAGAAACAAGTATGTTTGAAGTGATTTGGCATACACCTGTTCTTCAAAGGAAATTTTATTTGCTTCAAACAAAAGTGAACTCCAGAAAGAAAGACACCTCTCTACATTGTAGAGGAACAAACAGTGTTTTCTCATACCTGGCATTTAACCCAACCATCAAACTCGATGGGCATGAGTCTCTTTCACTTGAGTGAAGTGATAACTAAACACTTCAACCTCAGATTTGAGTGTTTTGGTATAACATATAAAGTGCATTCAGCCGAGACTGTAATCTACACGGTTCTATTTTTTTCCCCCTTGATTTATGTTTGGTATTTTGTTAAAAGGTTCTCTTTACATCCAATTCCACATGGATGCAATGTTTCCTGTCTGAAAGCCAAAGTCAACCTTTGAACGCACACAGGGGTGTTGTAGGCATGGAAATGAACAATGTGAAGAAAGCACTGCAATCCAGGATCATGTGGACTGCCAGCAGTAGCTCTAGAGCCACACATGTTGGTCAGTGTCCAGGAGGTCAGCATGAGAGATGTGAGGGGCTAAGCCTCGGAAAGGCAACAGCTGCAGGGCCTGCAGCGAAAGTAGCTTTCCTTATAACGGGCGGCGAAATGAGACGTCAACGTAATCAGTGTAAATTAAACAGATCTGGGCTATATTAGTCATGGATCTTTAAAAAAAGTGTGCTTATACTACTTGAGAAAGAGATTTCTACAACTTTATTTCTAAAGCTTGGCAGTCTGAGGTGGTAAAGGGACTCGTTCATAGACCAGAAATTTTATGCAAGCTTTTCTAAAGATGGGTACCTGTGCTAACTGAACTTTGGAATGGTACTATGAAAGACATAGTCACGTATGAACTGGATTCAGTTTAGTGTGTTTCCAGGACTTTTGTAATAGTTTTTGTCTTGTGTGTTTATGAGGATTATTGATAAAGAGCTAAATTATAAAAATCCTTTTGGCTTTTTGATTATATTCTTATTAAATCTTTGCAACATGTCCCAAATTGCTAATGTGTGCTATGTATAATGCTGCATAAACAAAGTCTGTTATTGTTGATGCAGAATATAAGGTAGCAGATGCATTTGATAAACAATTTTAACACTTCTGAGAAAGGAAAAGGGTTTTTTTGCTACATAATAAAAATCACAGCAACCACAGGAAAATATTTGTGAACTCATGAAAAGATATCTACAATCCATTAATAATTCCTTCAAATTATTCTCTGAGGAGTCATTTGATTTAAAAAGAAAAGAAACGCCTCTCCTTAATTTATATCATTGCCCCTTCCCCACCCCTATCAAGAATGTTGGGATCAAGAAGGGAAAAATAGAAAACTGGAATGTTTACCATAATATATCCAAGTATTTGCAGGGTCTTACCAAAAGCAATGAAACTGTCAGCATGGTTCCTTATAAGTTTATTATGCATCTGTGAACTGGCACATGTTGTACATTTGTTGAAAGAAGTATTCTCCTACTCACTTTCAGAGTTCGTGTGCTGTAAACAAGTGGAAAAGTCAAAGCTTCATGAGCTGAAGTGGGCTTTTATTGGTCATCAGGTGTCAATTACTTAATCAAAACTGACTTTATCGTCTTCAACTAGTCAGAAAGATAGTATTTCAAAACTTTTCAGTTAGTACTTCAACATTTTTCAGATATATTTTTCTGTTTCTTTGAAAATCTCAGATTTCAACATTTAGGTTTATGAAAGAAGGGTGCAATGGAATATATGTAATAATTTTGTGAGCACTTCCAGGGTTAATTTCCTTCTCTGCTTTGTGAGCTTCACTTTCTCTACCTGAACAGTAGTGACTCAGAGAGGGCCTCTTCTTCACAGATGGCAGTTGTAGTTTAATTAAGACTGTGGGCTTTTATTAGTTTAGATAAATTTGACCCTAGGCAACGTTCGGAAGTAGAGGACTGCTCTTGCTTTTTATCTTTTCTCCACTCAGAAAGGCTTACTCTATCTTATCATTGATTATTTATTTCTACTTTCTAGGCTAATTATCTGAGATTATACTTACCAGTTTAATAAGTTTACATAGACAGGTCTTAATTTTGCCCTTGCTCAATTCTGTTGACTTCATGTCATTCTCTTTCTCAGTGTTGCCCCTTTCCTTTTCCTACAACGTGTAGGCATCCAGGGTATTATTTTGTGTGTTGATGTGCTAGAG
>PVLD010036049.1:0-11284 GCA_004027595.1 Dinomys branickii | reverse complement strand
TGGGGTTTAGTTTTGAGACTGCGTTTTGTTCCTCTGTTTTCCCATTTTTGGGTATCAGATTCAAAATGTGGAGCTATAGATTCCGCAGACAGTTCAGCAGGCAAAGGTCTGCTGCAGAGACTGCTCCAATGGTTCCTTCTCTTTGGGAGAATGTCCCTTAAGCTGTCTGCTGAGATTTCCGCTTCTACTCCCTACCCCAAGACCTGGCCGGGGCGAATAAACAGCTGGCCACCCCAGGATTCTTGCAGATAGGCCACTCAGGTGTTCCTCCCTGGGTGGAGCTCCTTCTCCCCTCACAAAACCCATTGGGGCACCTAAGTAAGTCTTCCCACCCGGGAGATCCCGCAGTCCTTGAAGCTGTTTCGATGTCTCTCGCTGGGCTGAGCTTCTTCCCGATTCAGGAAAAACCGGTTAGAGTGCGCACTTAACTCACCCTGTGATCGTGCAGACAGGAGTGCATGCAGACAGGAGTGCCGTTCAGATGTTTTTCCCTGGATGGAGATTTTCCCCGACTCAGAAATCCCGCCGGCCGGTCGCTGTTGCTCCAGTTCGTGCAGCGCTGGCTGCGGGGGTGGGGTTCTGAACGGGATCCTGGAGTGCTGCCCGGTTTGGCGAAGTTTGTCCCAGTAGTGCGTTCTCTGTCAGGTTCAGGAGCTGAAGCCGTTCTTCCCTCCACACTCGCTCTCTCGGCTGGTCGTCTTCTTCCCGGAAGTCCTTATTTCTGTCTTCATATTGCTATATTTCATTGTTTGGTTGGTAATCCTCTGGGAGGTTCTCTCTCTGCTGCCTACCCGGTCGCCATCTTCCCGGAAGTCTACAAAGATAGTCTAAATGGGCATTTGAAGAAAGCCTATTGTCTGGTTGCATGTGAAAAGCAGACTGACTGTATTAGTTATTTTCTACTATGTAATAAGTTATCCCAAATTTGCAGCTTAACAACACACATTTATTTTCTATCAGGTGTGGTGGCTCAGGAGTCTGGGTACAGCTTACTTGGGTCTAGTTCAGGGTCTCATAGGGAGGTAAATCAAAGTGTTGGCTGGGGCTGCAAACTCATCTGAAGTCTGTATGGGAAGATTCAATTCCAGATTCACTTAGGCTGTTTCCAGTAGGATTCTCTCTTTAAGAGTATCAGGCAACCAGAAGTGAGTGAGTGAGAGGGTAAGAGAATGTCATCAAGATGAAATGTCACAATTTTGGGGGAATCTCATCACAGAAGTGACATTTCTTTCATTTCCTCTATTCTGTTCAGTAAAAACAAGTCATAGATGCAGCCACTGATACAAGGACGTGAATACTGGGGGTAAGGGTCACTGGGAGCCATGTCAGAAGCCTCCTGCCACACTGACCTAAGTCAATCTGCATACCAAGTTGTATGCACAGCTGTTAGGTTCTTTTTGGTACGGAAAAGCACACTATGTTGTTGAAAGGTGATTCAGTGTGAAACATGATTTTGGCTGCCTGAGATTGGATGTGAAGCTTTAGAGAAAGGCTTCCTGGTCCCTGGTCTGGTTTCTCACATCTTGGACCTTACACTTCACTTCTTGGGCACTTTCCCTCTATGAAAATGGATGGTCAGGGTTCTATTTTGCAGAGTTCTTAAAGGGCTGAGTAAGGTCATATACGTGAAATATGTCTGGCATACAGTATGACTTCAGTAATTACTAGGATTAAGAGATTAAGAGAAGTTCTCTAGGATTAAGAGAAGTTCTCTAAGAAACATATTTATAGGTAAACAGCCTTTAAAGTTGTTACCTCAACAAAATTTTAGATATATATAGTAGTTAAGGGTAAGTGTGTGTTGTTTCTTTTAAAAATTGTTTTTTAATCATTTTCTTAAAAGTATTAAGTATTCATGATGAACTCCTGGGTAAAGTACTGTGAAAATAAAAACTGATAACTCAAATATTTGATGTATCCATATTTAGCATTTTAGCACATATTTAGCACATAAGTCTTTCCATGTGTCTGTGTTTAGATATATAGATGTACATATAGTCCTATTTTTTTAAAGAATAAAGTTGAAATTACTTAGCCCAACTTTTTCATTTATGGATTTATTTTTAACACTTTTCTGTGTCAATGTGTATTTCTTGAAAACTTGCCTTGATTTCAGTGTAACATAGCATTGGCATAATACCGCTTATATTTTGTTTCTGTTTTTCCACTATTATAAGTAATATTGGAGTAAATCCTTAAATATAAATAATTGCATACATTTCTGGTTGCTTCCCGAGTTAAGACCTTTGATACTTATCAGCAAATATCCTTCCAAAAGAATTCTTCCAAAAAAAGAATTCTTCCAATTCACAGTGTACATCACTTGTTGGCAATGGGCATCATTGACTTTCTCACCATGTGACTTAACCTCCTAGAACTTTCTTCATTTGTCAGTTGGAAAGTGAGGGAGATAATTCTCATCTCACAGAATTATGATGAAGAAGAAACATTGCTAGCTTCTGTCTTCTTATTACCCACTCTGGAGAAGACTGAAAGTTAGTAATTCTGCCATTAACTAGTGTGGTGACCCCGGGTCCCCTCCGGGCCTCTTACACTGTGTTCTATTGGCCCGGCTGTTCTGCAGCGCTCGGTCCTTACCTGTGAGTTGGGCATCACCTATGCACATGTGCAGGGGTTGACATTTCAAATTCAGCAACTCAAAGACACAGGGAAGGAGCAAATAAAATTGTCGTTTGACAGAATAAATAAGTCACAAGTGTGCCACGGGGCCATCGGTGTAATAGTGTGCTGACTACATGCTGGAGACTGCTTGTTCCTGTGAATTCTTTCAATATTCTTGACATTACTTGAATTCCTGGAAAGAACTGATGGAATATGTTCTCTCTCTAGCTCCAGAGGGTTTGTTTCCCAGCTCTGAACCTACCTCTACTGATAATACTTTCTAATCCCACTCTTGAGTGCTCAAATAGATTGATTTAGTTGATACTTATTCATTAGGTGGCCTGAGAATATTACCAAGAATTCTAATTTTTAACAAGTTATTTCTAGATAAGTTAAATCATGGTAGCTGCTGCTCCTGGCACCCCCAAATCAGGTCTGCTCCTACTCCTGCCTCATGAGTTTTAGTCTCATGAAACAACCTTTGCAGGGAAAACATCTAGGGGAAAATGAGTATGCTATGTGCGATCATCGTGTTTGTTCCTTCCACTGACTTTAAATCAATGCCTTTACCTCGACTGAGGCCTAGGAATCCCCAAATCCCTTGATGCCTCATTTGAATTCATCCGGGTTGTAATAGACTTTGTTCAGTGGTGAAGTTTTCAGGAATCCCTCCAGTCAGCCAGCTGAGATTCTGGGATGTGACTTCTCTGAAACTAGATGAAGGCTGGGAAGTTAAACTCTGGCCTGAAATGACAGAAAGTGATTTCCGAAACTCCAGGTGTGTTGCTGTCTTTACGTGTGTGGGTATGGACAAAGTGTGTCTCCACGCTTTGTGCTGAGGAGCATCCGTCCCAGCTAGGATTCTGGAACCTGGGCTCTGGCCCTGTTTGAGAGCTTTCTACAGGCAAGGCTGCTTGTTTTAGTTGCTCTGAGCTTTGCTATCCTTTTCTGTAAGATTAAGCTGGACTAGGTAAGTCATTTTCAACTTTGAAGGGGAATGATTTTTTTAATCCTCTCTTCCTTTCTCCTGTTCCCTAAATACCAAGACTTTTTATCTGTCTTTTAGCCTGCCTAGTAATAGATGTGTTGGTTTATTTTTAATCCATGTCTTCTGTAAATGCACTGTCCTGGAAGCTATGGGAAAGACCAGATAAAATAGTAATAGCAGCTATAATTTAACGAGTGTTTACTGTAAGCCAAACTATGGTTTTGTAAACCACTATTACTCTTGAAAGAAAGACTGTTGTTCCCACTTTTGCATTTTACAAATGAGGAAATGGGGGCACACAAAGTCATCAGCCAGGAAGTGGCAAATTCAAATTCTTTTTAAATTAAAATTTCATTCCTTGTGATCCTATCTCAGAGTACACTTCAAACTGCTATTCCCTTTGACTCTGCTGTGAGGGACAGTCTCTTCCCCAAAGAGCTTAGCTGAGACAGCACAGCTAACTCACCCGTCACCACCAACACGGGATGTAAACATGACCTTGATGTAGACGTGTTAGACTAATGCAAGTGACCTCGTCTTCCTCACACTTCTTGTGATGCTTGCTTTTCTAATTGCTCCTCTACTCCCACTGCCAGCCAGGTATCTGGAGATCTGGGAACTGTGTTGTCCTCACTGTGCTAGATGGAATTTGCCACCAATATATTAGTTTTCTGAGCCTGTTCTACCACTCTATTAAATTCAGAGACAGTGAAAAAGAAAAAGGAATTTGTCACTCCTGTAAATCTTCACCTACCTAGTATAAACCTGAGCAGGCACAGAATTGAAAGCTGAAAAAGTGCTGGCCAAGCTGCATTGAAATACCAAACAAAAAAATGGGGGCTGTGTGCACACTGAGTGGGCTCTGTCCACCCGGTGAGAAATAAATAAAAATCTGTTGTGGATCAAAAATATTACTTGTAGAACTGGCCTTGGAATCTAGCCTGGCTCTTGGTGCTAAATTAAGTCTCTTAGTTTGATCAGAAAGACTGGGAAAATGTCATTCAGTTGTCTCAGCTTAGGGCTTAATAAAAAATTCTGGATAGAACTACTTGACTTAGAAAGGTAATTTCATTTCTCACTGGTATATCCAGTCCTCACACTGTAGTTGTGTGCTTAAGCCATGCAGCATACTAATTAAAAGCTCCTTCAGCTCTCTGAAGTGTCCAGCTGTCCCTCTTAGTCATTTTTCCTCCTTTTGCCTGTGGTGAGTTTTTATCCTGACTCGCACTCTGTGATAGACTTCATCTCTTGCCGATGGGACTCTGTGTGTGTGTGTGTGTGTGTGTGTGTGTGTGTGCGTGTGTGTGTGTGTGCGCGCGCGCGCGCTGGGGGGATGTGGGCAGAGGGCACAGCCCTGGGAAGGTAATGGGAAGGCCGCAGTGGCTGCCTCTGGCTACAGAGAAAAAGCAGCATTTTGTTTATGAGCTCAGGTTAGCTGGAGTGATATTTCACATCACTTTTCAGGTTTTTTCGAATCCCGTTTGCCGTCTGGAATTTGATGTCTCTTCCCAGGCTAGCTGTCTTCCTTTGCTTCTCACTAAACAGTTTTCCTCTGCATCTCCTCAGTGAAGACAATGGTGGCTTTTGCAGAGTTAACTCCTTTCATACTGATTCCCAGATTAAGTAGAATTTTAAGGCTGTCATTAAAATTTTTTCTTGATCAGTGGCCCTTAGTGGGACATAGCTTTTGTTACTTTTTAAGGATATTAACATTTGTTAGAACCTACTGGTTTTTCTGTTACTTGCTAATCATCTCATTTTGTTTTTGCAATGACTCAAATCTAAAGAAATTTTTATATTCCTCCTAAAAGACTCTTCTGATCTTTAAACAATTTTTTACAACTTACTTTTAAGTGTTTTTGAATAGATGCTCCTTCGCATAAGCACTTAAAGTTGTATTTCAAGTCAAGCTGTTTGCGTTCTTTTGCCTCAGCTTCCTTTGAAACCATTGGAATACCCTGTGCTCGCCAGCTGGGACCTTGGACAAACCGATTAACTTTCTGTGCTTCACTGTTCTCACCTGGAAAATGAGGACAGTATTAGAACCTACTGTTTTGAGCGTGTGTGAGGAGTAAATGAATGACGTCCACAAAGTGCTTGGGACAGGACTCGGCACACAGCAAACAGTCAGTCCTGTTATTATTCAGAAGTGAAAATGTAAGGGTCTTCAAAAGCAAAAGCTTATTTTTCCCATTATGACATTATAGGCAAATGTTAGTGGCTGGCGTCAACCCAGCCAGGGTTTAATGAAGTTGCAGTACCTTCCTCAGGGCGTATGTGTGAACTAAACTTCTGTCCAGTGAACTGTCACTGATACTGTCTCCCTCATGAGAACTACAGGAGATTATTTAAGGAAGCGTTTAAAATACCTTGGTGCATATTAAATACTCCATAAATGATCGCTGTCTTTTCATTAAATCCCAAATGGGCAAGTTTCCTGTCTTCTATATGCGTATTTTAAATAATCATCATTGCAGTATTAGTACAGTTTCATGTCTTACTTTTTTCAAGTAATATGTAATCATAAATGCCTTCTAGAAAAACATTTCAAAGTTATTTTAATGACTGCCTAATACTTCATAGGTATATGATAATTTATTTATTTCACTCTTTTTCTGGTACTGAGCATTGAAGTTGTTTCCAGTGTATACCATTACAAGTGGCACAACGTGAAACATTTTCATGAATAGAATCTTTTATGTTCTGTACCATTGGCTTAGCAAAGACTTCCTGAAGTTCTCTTAGCTGTATGTGACAATTCTCACAATTCTTTTCGTGTATTCTTCGTCTCCCTCACTGACAATTTCTTTGTTAGGCTCACCACTTCACCCTCGTGCATTGTCAGTGTTCAAAAGATACACTGACTTAATGACTAAATGAACGTATTTACAAAAAGTGGTGAGACTTCTTTATTTTCTAGTCTATCTTAATAGTTTTAAAAGCAAAGGAGCTTTGTGTTGAATGGGGGACAAAGGGAAGGTAGCAGTGTTTATTGAGTGCAGGGAATATTTAGGGGAGCACTTTCTATGCTCCCGGTGTCATTCTGAGTGCTTTGCCTGCATTACCGTGTTCAGTGTGCTCAGAGGTTCTCTGTGATGAGCACTCACATACCATTTTAAGGATGAGAACAAACCGATAAGGGCATTGACTTGCCCAAGATCATGCCGGCATAAGGTGATGGTATCCAGATTCACAACAGGCAGTTGGACCCTTAGTTTGAGCACTTGCTGACCAGGGTACCTGGTTAAAATTGTTTTATTTTACTTCTGCAGAAACTGACCCCTTTACTTCAGCCAATATATCAAATAATTTCTCAGAGATCTTGAATTGGTTGATCAAATTCCAAACAAGCCTTAGATCAGAGCTCTACTTCAGCCTTGAGGATTCTGCATCAGATTCCAAACAGCTGGCATTGTGTACAGTGTGTGGTTGTTAAAAGCAATCCCACCAAGGATGTATGAATGCATATTTTTTATAAGCTTTAGATTTTTTTGTTGAAGGAAAAAATTAAATCTACTACTTAACATTAAAGGCAGCTGATAGCTTGAGAACATCATCCATGTAGGAGTTAATAATCCATGTAAGAATACATCTGAGACCAAACAATATAAAGGATACAATTATAAGGATTAACCAATGATACTTGATATTTATTTAGCAACTTATGTAGTAGAGTGAATTTTACAAAGTACAAATGATGTCACCATTGTGTCCATTTCTTTAATCTCTTCATTCCATTTAGCACTTTATTATGAAGTTTGAAAGCTTTTTTAAAAAATGTAGTTATAAGTACTGTCAGGCATTTTTTTCCCCTCTGCAAAAATAGTTGGCCTAAAAATAGCAGGTTGTTTACCTTTAGCCTATTATCTGTGTATAGAGAATTTTTTTAGTCATTTATTAGTTTCCTTATATGTAGCTTTTAATCCAATTATAGTGGTTAATTTGTAGTGTTAAAAGGCATCCTTTCTTACACTTTCCATGGACTTCCTGTTCTGTACCCTCACAGATGATGTGAAGAATGTGAATTTAAAGCAAGCTAGTATGTTAATGTTGCTAGTGGCTGTTCTGGCACACTGGTTGTGAGTTGTTCACTAACCATGAGTGTTGGCGCCAAGAAATGATGATCATGTGTAGCACCAAAAGGGCTTTAGTAGGAAGTGAAGGGATTTTCCAGTCGGTGTTAAACAGTAGATGAGGAAATTCTAATTAGGATCGACTGTATTCTAAATGCTTCCTGTGGACATGCTTATCTTTTGGTTCTCCAGTTATGAGCAAGCTTTACCTGGTGGAAACGTGAGAGAAAGTCTAGCTGGAGGTGTGGTGAGGGGTTTTGATCTTAGGGAACTTTCAACAACTGCATGTAGCTGGGTGTGGTGCCGCATGCCTATAATACCAGAACTCAGGAGGGCTGAAGCATGAGGATTGCTGTGAATTTGAGGCCTCCCTGGGCTACAAAGTGAGTTCAAGGCCAACCTGAACTGCATAATAAAACCTTGTGTCAGAAAAGAAAAAAAGAAAGAAGAAAGAAAGAAAGAAGAAAGAAAAAGACAGAATTACATGTCATTTGGTGTCATCTGGCTCCCCTAAATTTATAAAATTAAAGCCACCTAGATGTAGGTGGAAATAACTTCAAGATGGCTGGAGAACCATGCCTAAAGTGACATGTTTTGTGATAGCTTGAAATGTGAACACTATAAACACAGCTTTGAAGGAGGCAGTGTACTGCGGGCTTAAAGTCTCAAAAGTCTAGGTGTGAATGAATCTGGATTTTGCTACTTACTAGCTGGGTGCTCTTTGTTAAGTTTCTTCAGCTCTCCGAATTACATTTTCCAGTGTGACTGCCTTGGAGACTTCATGTGAGCATTGGAAGAGTTCCATTTCTGCACGTGTGTTGACCTGTAGATCAAATATGAGGGGTGAGGGCAGGTTGGATGCAAAGGTTAGATGAAGGCAGGTTAGGTGTGAGGGGTGGGTGTATCGGTGCTTAGCACAGCCTGATGGAGGCCTTCACCTGCTCAGGTATCAGTTCCTTCTCTGGATCTGGGCTCTAGTTCCGTCTCTGTTGTTGATGACCATTATGATCGAGCAAAGCTGGCTGATGATAATGCCTGACGATATTTCAGCTTTCTGAAAGCATTAGTGACTCTCAAGTGCTGTGAAGAGCAAGTGAAAAGCACTTTGTGCAATAGGACCAAGCGTGAGATGAGCTTCTCCTGACATTTGCCGTGAGTCCCGTTGTGTGGGGCCCCTCGGCAGACCTAGTATGTGAAGAAACCAGCCACTGCTCTTTAGGCCACAGGGAGAACGGAATGTTGTGTGCCTGTAGCTTTACAGGTTGTGTACTTCTACCATTAAGAGAAATTCTGTGAGGAAATATGCTTATTCTCTCTCTACCCATTTTAGAGGCAAAGTACCCATTGTGGAGTGAGTTGGAGAAACCCTGGTTTAAATCTTATGCTTGACACCTGGTAGGCTGAGATCTTACACAAGGTTTTCACCTCTCCAAGGCTGTTTCCTTTCTGGAAATGGTGTCAGTGAAGTGTCTTGCCTTGTAGGGCTGTTGGGTGGGTTAAGAGAGCCAGTGTAGGTGACACCTTGGCGTGCAATAAAACCATAATAAGTAATCATTAGCCTTCATACTGTGGAAATTCGGTCAGGTAGAGTTTTGACTAAAATACAGCTTTAGGAAATTGTGTTTTGTTCAAAGGAAATGCCTGATTTGAAGACATAGGAGACTGCCCTGCTTGGAAAGATTGTTAACTCAGAAATGCATGAACCTGGGAGAAGGAGAAGGGTAGAAATAAAACATAAAAGGAACTTTTCTGGGAATCTGTTGGATTTATTTATTATCTGGGCATCAGTTAGATGTATTTATTCTTTTAGGAACAATTCATTGGTAAAAGGTACTAGCATGCTGCTCATCCTTGTAATTCTCAGAATAGGGGAGAATCAAGGAGAAATTATGACTGACCTTAGGTTTGATGAATAGTAAAAATGTGGCTAAGAAAAGGGAATTGGTATGTTATGTTTTAGCTTGTCACAGCTGAGAGTTGGTTCCGAGGTCCCAGGTGCCAGGCCCTGGAGTAGCTCTGCGTGAGTGTAAGGGAGATAATTAGGGCTGATGCAGCTGGAATGTGGAGCAGTAAGTGTCCCATGAATGGAGGTTTTAGAGCAAGTGGCAGATTATCATTCTCCAAAAATTCCCCAGACAGGGTGTAGCGCCAAGTCTGGCCTTGATTAGTGCTAAGGAAAAGTTATACTTTACCTGAAATCTGAGGCAGGCAAAATAAAACTATATACAGACTACAGTTTTGAAGGTTCAAAATGAAAACAGACTAATTGAGTCATAATGGAGACTAGAAAAAGTCACTAAAAAATAAAAAAAAAAAGTACCAGTGGCTTAACCGTCAGGTCCAGGTTTTATTGGGAAATTGGCCATGTGGGAATGGCTTCGTCACCATTCGTTCTGCTCTTTGATCACGGGCCTTTTTTTTTTTTTGCGGTACTGGGGATCGAACTCAGGACCCTGTGCTTGCTAGGCAAGTGCTTATTCCACTGAGCTATATCCCCAGCCCCCATCACGGGCCATTTTCAATCATTTGCTGAATGTTTCCTGTCTGGAATAGGTGCTCTAAGGTCCTTTTGCATTTTTAGATTTTATTATTCTGGGATATAGCCTTTTCTGCTACAAGCGATGAGAATTAAATATTCTCCATAAGGAGAGGGAGAGATTTATAATCTGAAGCAAAGACACCCGAATTATTGTCACCAGTTTAATGTTCTGTAGTTATACCTAAAGATTCTGGGTTATTAATGAAAATAAAAATGAATCAGTGTTGCTCACACGTCTATTAGCCACTTTGGCAAAATCATATTGAAGCAGTGCATTGTAAAAGGATTTTCTACTTGGAAAGGATTGTATTTAAAATAATTTGTGGATGTGATTAGATACTATATTGATTCATACACTAAAATCCATGACATTTTATTTGGAAGCAGGACAAAAATATCTGATTTGTCCATCAGGATTTTTGAGCATAGTCAGTAGGGGAGGAAAGCAAATTTTGCTATGTACCCAACATTTAAAAAGGCATTTTCACATTCTCATTCTCAGGTGCTGGGCCTGCTTGTAGCTTGTCTGGCAGGAGCCTGGTTTCTTGACTCTCCCACCTGATTACTTTGATGGAGTGAAGGCTGTGGTTTTGTTATTGTGCGGGGCTTTTTTGGGGGGGCAGTTATTTTATTTTTATTTTATTTTATTTTATTTTATTTTTTGAGATAGGGTCTTGCTTTGTAGTCCAGACTGGCCTTGAACTTGCGGTGATCTTCCTGCCTCAGTCTCCTGGGTGCTGAGATGACAGGCATGTGCCACCACACCTGGTTGATTTTGGATGGGATGTTTAATTTCTGTGCACTTTGGTCTCATCCAAAAGTAAGGGTAATAATGTTCTAAGGCAGGTGGAACGATGACATAAGTCGTGCAGATGAAGTGGCAACACCATGCTTGGCACACAACACATGCCAACAGATTTTAATGTGCTATTTGGTGTTATCCCAGTTTTACAGATAATGAAGCCCTGAGTTTAACAGTCACACAGCATCAGATCAAAGGGTGCTCTATTGTGATAAAATATCTCTCCTTGCAGATTTTGGCTTCTTGTTTCTCTTTTTTTT